>SNQJ01S0076689.1:24161-36680 GCA_010110895.2 Picea sitchensis
ATTATTATTCCCTTGGACTTAAGCCCTTAGGCTTAGCCCCTCTTTCCAACCTTTTACCCCCCTCTCTCTTACCCAACCTAGTGGAGCTTAGTCTCCCATCACTCTTTCTTCATGGTCGGTCTACATACATCGATGTTTTTATATTAATAATATGAATATTTACATGTACAAAATAGGTTCCTAGCCTTTAACACCTAGGCTCTCCGACCTACCAACACATAATCCTACCAACTTATAATTACTCGGATCACCATCCTACAAAAAATGTTTAAAATTCATAAAAAAAAATGGTGCTCATCCTTGGGGTATTACAATCCCCTCCCCTTATTTTTGAACTGTCCTTGGTGCAACGTATTTACACAGCATCAACAAGATTTTCAAAATATTCAAAAAGATGTGGGTATTCTGCCCGCATAGCATCATCATGCTCCCATGTTGCATCCTCGGGACCGTACCAGGTCCACTAGGCCTTTACAATCCCTATGGATCGATTCCAAAGTTGTTTTCTCTTCCAGTACAATATGCCTATTGGATGCACCTGCAAGATGCCTTCTTGCTCCATCTGAATCACATTCCAATAAATAACATGATTAGTATCAGGTATATATTTATTAAGCAATAAAACATGAAACACATTATGTACAGTGATGGATGCAAGCAATGAAAGAATATATGCAACTGGTCCAATCCTTTCTAGGATTTCAAATGGCCCACAATATATGGTTTCCAACTTGGAACAGTTTCCCAGCTTTAGGGAACTTATGTTGGCTTTCAATTTTAAGAAAACATGATCACCCACTTTAAACTCCCTGTGTGTTCTATTCTTATTAGCATAAATGTCCTGCCTGTCTTTGGCAGCCTTCAAATTCTACTTAATATTCAACATTTGATCTTCTATTCCTTTGAGCATCTCTGGCCCAACCACTACCCTATCAACTGAGTTATCCCAACTTATTGGTGGGTTTCACTTTCTGCCATAAAGTGCTTCAAACAAACTCATCTTCAATGATGCTTGATACCCATTGCTTTGGGAAAATTCTACCAAGTGTAGGTAGTCTTCCCATCTATATGGCTTGTCCAGCACATACATCCTTATCATATCTTATATCACTTGTTTCACCCTCTTTGTCTTCCCATCAGACTCAGGATGATAAGAAGTGTTGAAGTTCAAATTCGTTCTGAATCCTTTGAGTAACCCCTTCCATAATTTTGAGGTAAATTTCGGGTCTCTGTTAGACACAATTGTCTTGGGAATACCATGAAATCATGCTACTTCCCTCATATAGATATCGACAACATTATCTTCCTTGTGATTGGTCTTCAATGGAATAAAATGGGCATCTTTCATAATCTTATCCACCACCACCATGAAGGAATCATGCTGCTTGTCGGTGCTGGGAAATCTTGTGATGAAATCCATTTTCACCACTTCCCACTTACACTCAGGAATGGACAATGGTTGTAGAAACCCTGTTGGGTGCCTATGTTCAGCCTTGACCTTCTAAAACTCCATACATCTGGTGATGTATTCTGCAATTTCCTTCTTCATACCTGGCCAAAAGTAATGGTTATTGACTTCTGCCACCGTTTTTTGATATCCAGGGTGCCGAGCATAAGGCACATTATGCATTTCTTTCAAGATCATAATTGTCAATTCCTGGGAATTAGTTACATAAATTATGTTTTTGTACAAGAGTGTTCGATCAGCTTCCAATTTATAATTTTCCACTTTCTGTAGCATCTCACCTTGTTTTAGCTTTGCTACCAATTCCACGTATTGCAAATCTGTAGTTTCAGCTTTCGAAATTATGCCTTTAATATCAGACTAGTACATGCTAATGGCCGTAGCATGTAGTTCATGCACTCTTCTACTGAGTGCGTCAACCACTTTGTTCTCCTTTCCTTTGGTATTCTTGATATCAAAGTCATACTCACAAATGAATTCCAACCATCTACTCTGCCTAGAATTCAAGGTTGGCTGATCAAAAAAATACTTCAGACCATTATGGTTTTTCCTCAGTTCAAACCTCTTTCCCATGAGGTAATGTCTCCATTTCTTCACAGCGTGCACTATGGATGCCAACTCCAAATCATGAGTGGCATAGTTCTTTTCATGCTCCTCCAACTTCCTAGACTCATAACATATTACAAACCCATTCTGGTTTACTCCTCCCATTCCTTCTTTGCATGTGTCTGTACACACTACAAATTATTCACTTGGATCTGTAATCCTCAGGATTGGAGCAATGGTTAACAACTACTTCAATCGTTGGAAGCTTCTCTCACATTCTTTTGTCCATTGAAATTTCTTCTCCTTCCTTTGCAAGGAAGTGATGGGGTGAGCTATCCTTGAGAACCCTGCAATGAACCTTCTATAATTTCCAGCTAGACCCATAAAGGATCTGACTTATATCACATTCTTGGGCTCTGACCATTCTCGAATGGCTTCTATCTTCTCAGGGTCCACGACTATCCCATACTTTGAAATGATATGTCCCAAATAGTGGATCTTCTTTTGATAGAATGAGCACTTGCTCAATTTGTCATATAGTTGGTGCTCTCTTAGAACTTGCAACACCATCCTCAGATGATGTTCATGTTCTTCCTCTGACTTGGAATACACCAGGATGTCATCCAAAAATACTATGACAAACTTGTTTAGATATTCTGTGAATACACCATTCATTAGGCACATGAAAACAACGGGTGCATTTGATAACCCAAATGGCACCACTGTGAATTCATAATGACGATACCTTGTTCTAAATGTGGTCTTGTTGATGTCTTCATCATTTATCGTTACCTGGTGGTCCCCTGACCTGAGATCTATTTTTGAAAATATCTTTTCATCCTTCAACTGATCAAAGAGATCATCAATCCTTGGAAAAGGGTACTTGTTCTTAATAGTCACTTTGTTCAACTGTCTAAAATCGATGCAAAATATCAATTTCTCATCTTTCTTTTTCACAACCAAGACCGGGGCACACCAAGGTGACACACTTGGGCATATATACCCCTTCTTTAAGATTTTATTTAATCTGCAATTATAGTTCTTTCATCTCTGGTGTACTCATTCTGTAAGGAGTTTTTGATACCAGAGTTGTTCCAGGCATCAGGTTTATAGAGAAGTCAATATCTCTCTTCAGGGGTAATCTGGGTACCACCTGGAACACATCTTCAAAATATTTTAATACTACATGGTTTCCCATATTTGACACCTTATCCTTAGGTGCTTCATCCATATGAGTTGCAAATAATTGGCATCCTTTCCTATAGCACTTCTTTAACTGCATTTTTGATATTTCTCTGATAGAAACTGCTCTAGGAATTCCTTGGATGATTCTCTGATTTCCTTCCTCATCCAGGCAAGTGAATTCCTTGTTACGGAATTCTAATATGCCATGGTGTTGGTCCAACCAATCCATCCCAATTAGACAGTCATAGGAACATAAAGGTAATATATTCAATTCATCCCTTATGCTCAATCCATTCATGTCCACTAGACATGACTTAACCAACTCAACAACCTTTCTCTTGGCTCCTATATCTAGCCGCACTAACTAATATTTTCCATGCTTGCTTCTTGGAAAATGAAAACTTTCCACCATTCTAGGATCTATATAACTATGAATAGCTCCTGAATCAATTAAAATAGTAATGGTTTGGTTGTTGATCATACCTTCAAATTCAATCATGTGTGATTGAAACTCAGCTTGCTTGTTGTTCAGGGCTGCATAGATCCTTGGTATTCTACTATCCATGTCCTCCACAATTTTTTCCTGTTGAACATTGTGGACATATCTCACTTTGTCATTTCTGTGGGGGCAATCTCTGTACCTATGATTTCATTTACAACCCCACCATTCCATAAGTGTTTGTCTTGGTATTTGCACACCTACTTCATCCTTCCTGGGTTCTCTAAAACCTTGTTTTCCTTGAGGGATATTTATGAAAAAGGATGGAGTAGTTCCCTGCTTCCTCTGATCCATATTGAATTGCTTATTGTCTTCCCAAGACTTTAAGAAAGTAGGCTTTTCTCTTTGTTTCTCATATAATAATTTTTTTCTCCTTCTGGTTTCTTCCATAGTTTTAGGATCATCATACTGGATCTTGTCACCGATGGAAGATGGCATTCCACTCAGATACCTTTTAATTTTGACAGTCTCATCCTAGATGAAATGAACGTACTTCAGCAATTCCAAAAACCTTCGTTCATACTCATCAATGGACATACTACCCAGCTTGAGTTCAAAGAACTCTTTCATCTTTTTGTCATAGTATCCCTTAGTCAAGTATTTATTTTCGAAATACTTCTTAAATTCGTTCCAGGTAAATTTTTTCTCTTTAATGTGTTGCACCTGCACAAGTTGATCCCACCACATGGATTCCTTTCCTTTCAGTTGATACATTGCAATTCTTCCTTTTGCATGAGAGGAATACTTATGTAGTTGGAAAAATTTCCTCATGCCAAGAATCCATGTCTCAACATATTCCTCCTTTTGATTCTCTCCATCAAACATAAGAGGCTTAATATTGTTCATTTAACCCTTCATTTCATCCACTCCATATCTCCTATGCTTTCTAGTAGGAGATGGTCTTGAACTAATGTGTGCCTTCCACTTGGAGTGCCCTTGGGAATGATGATGGTTTTTTCCAACACTCCTTGATCTCCTCTTCTCATTAGGAAACTTGTGACTTCCTGATTTACTAGAGTCACTCCCCTTATCCAATTTCTTTTCTATCCTTTCCAGGCTCTGTATCAACTTTATGTTGAATTATTCCTGTTGATCCCTAGCTTTCATGATTTTCTTGTTATCTGCTCGGTGAGTCTAGACATCTTTCTACAATATTCCAATTTTTTTCATCATGTTTCCCTCCTTATCTATCTCTTCTCCATGTCCATTGGAATTCGATCCTTCAACTCCCAAATGGACATGCATTCCTCTAGCTTCATTCTCTGAGTTGGAAGCATTATGTGCCTCCTCCATTTCTTTCTACTCTACGGAAATTCAGTTCGGTTCTGAAAATCGTTGACTTTGCAAACACAATGTGAAGTCAACCAAATTTTTTCAGGCCATCAGTCTTTAAAAAATTCCAAAGTATCCATAAACCAATCTGATTCAAGTAAACATTCAGATTTCATTCTCTATGACTCTGGTTAAATCAGAAATCCCCATAGATCTTTTCGTTCTGAGTCTTGTTATGCAGTAATTCTCGAGCAATATCCCCTTTCTCTTAGACCACAACCCACACGACCACGCCTATGTCCAAGCGCTATATCTATAGGCACTTACTCGGGACCTCAGACCTACGTCTTCAAAAATTTTGAAAGAACATCTCAACAGTCTCTCAGAGTTCCGAATTAATGAACTTGCGAAGTAGGGAGGATTGACAATCCATGACTACCCAACATCTAATGACTAATACCGTCTGTGGAAATTCAGGCATCTAGGCTCTGGGACTTCATAGCTTCGAATCTTCGGGACTTCGTTCTTCATAATTTTTTGCATCAGCACACCCCACTTCTCCCGAACCATTAGTCTTCGAACACTTCCATGTCACCTTCAGTGACATCATTGTGTCTTGTCACCTAGGCATTACAGAAATTTTGAAAGTTCTTCCTTTCATTTCCTTATGTAACATTCTTCTGGAGTGTCAAGTCTTTGGAATTCAAAACTAGTGTCATGCATTCACTGGGACCATTAGGGCCCCCACCACCCATACTCGATAGGAGGTCCACGTGGAGAAACATTATAACACACACGTGGCCCACTCAGAAAGGTGACACATGTCACCTTTTTAGTGACATTTCAATATTTGGTGGGTCTGAAACCCACTGACATGTGGCACACATCCCATGTGTCCACATCCTTCCCGATGACATCACCATGCCTTGTTACTTCAGAATTTTGGGTTTCGAAAGTTTTTACGCCTGCTTCCTTCCAGTCTCCCAAATTTCGAATTTCTAGACTTCTTTACCCCCAGGTCCACATAGTACAACTTTCACCAACCAAGGTGGTGGCACATGGCATGACTAGGAAGGTCCACGTCACCCCTAGCAACATCATCCTACACCACTACATCTTCTCTTTTCTTCGGAGCTTCGGGCTTCAAAAGTTTTTGCATCGACACACCCCACTTCTCCCGAATGCTAAAGTTACAATTTGTTGTGAGATCTATGGCTCACAACCCCTTGCGCGTAGATCTGGCGGTTTTGATCCTCTTTTCACCCCACGTCTTACCTTCTTCTCTTGGCATGATATAATGGTAAGGCTTCTAGGTTAACCCTCCTTCACTTTCTCCAAATCTGATAGTTGTGAAGGATTCCCCTTTTTCTAAATAGATCCTATGCCCAACATTACTATGTGGCCCAATACCATGTCTATCATGGTTTTATAATACTGCTACTCCTCCTAAGCTTCATAACATGGCCTAGGTAAGATCTTGACACTCATTAATGTTCTAAGTTTCGAAGTTGGCTCCTCTTGATATAATTTCCACCTAAAACCTTGGTTCTAATGACCACTTATCTAGCCCATCTAGGCTTAGTGCTTGAACCTTGGATCTGATACCAATTTGTAACATCCCCGACCATCAACACACCTCTACCGGGAAACACTACCAAAACACCTTGTCTTCTACAACTAGCTCTGATACCAATTTGTAACATCCTCGACCATCAACAGAACGAGCAACGCCACTGTGGAACGTATATATATAACATGCATATTTAATGAATTTAAATATAATAATACAGAGTTACTGCTACCATACAGACTCAAATGGAATTAACAGTAATTCATACATGCAACGGAATACATGATAACAATTGAATAATGACATACATGCATAACATACATAATTAAGCACAAAAATGATACTTATCTTTTAACTGGAGTAAAAACACCAACCACATGCAGACCTTCCATGAACCTCCCATCCTTAGACCACACTACTCATCACTCTCAACAGTAGGTCACCCACAAGTTTGGACTAAACTCCACTGGGAAAGGGATTCCTATGCTAGGCAAGGTCAATAGGAAATTCACACAGTTTAAGAGGAAGGATTCTCTCCTAGGAGCCACTTACGCCCACTTCTCTCAAACTCTCATTCCCCACATGCCTGTTCCACCCTAGGAGTATAAACCTTCACTGTCACATAGTCCATCGGTTGCTCCACCTCTCTTACCTTGGGCCTCAGCAACAGGTTGGACTGGAATTCTCAGAGCTCAGTAGTGTCTACAGAACTCCCTCCAGGAGAACTCACCTCCTCAACACACTTTCTCACCTGGAGAGATTTTCTCATAGGCCTGATAACCTACTTCTTCAATCCAAAACCACCTCTCTCACCTGGAGAGAGAGTTTCTCACAGGCCTAACAACCTGCTTCTTCAACCACGGTCTTGAAAAACCGCCTCTTCAAACCACAATAGCTAAGTCGGGTAAGGCAAGGGATGACTCAGTAAATTACAGAGGTGCAAAATGGTCACAGGTTCAACAATTGCGGAAATGGTTGGTTGTGGGATTTATCAGTGCATGAGTGCCTAAGTGAGTGAGCGGGGTGTGAGAGTTCCTGTGTGAGTGCCAACATCAAGAATTCCCCCCCTAAGTCTGCATGTTCATGAGTCGACACCTGTCACTCATGAAGCACGTTCCTTTCCATTTGAAGGTCATTTTATCTTCCCAAAGGAACTTAGAATATAAACATATCCTTCTAATCAGCTTTTGGAATAATAAAAAATTATTATTCCCCTGGAATTAAGCCGTTAGGCTTAGCCCCTCTTTCAAACCTCTCAGCCCCCTCTCCCTTACCTAGCCTAGTGGAGCTTTGTCCCCCATAACTCTTTCTTTGTGGTCATTCTACACACAACGATGTTTTTATATTAATAATATGAATATTTACATGTACAAAATAGGGTCCTAGCCTTTAACACCTAGGCTCTCTGGCCTACGAACACATAAGCATACCAAATTATAATTGCTCAACTCACTAGCCTACAAAACATGTTTACAATTCATAAAAAAATTGGGGCTTGTACTTGGGGTATTACACATAAGTCCTAGATGCAATCCATAATCTACTTAATATAATGGGATTTCATTACAATTCTACTCATTTTTAATTTTTTATGGTGTATCTTTATGATGTTGACATTATTGTAATCTCTACATATAGATTATTATTTTATTTTTCTTATATGCATGTGATTAAAGGTTAGAAAATGGATTTTGTATTTCCACTATTCTCCATTACTCTACACATTAATTAATTGGAAACTATCAAACATGCCTCATGTGAAACCTTCTTCCTTTGAAAGGTTAGATACATTAACATATTATACTATTGTGGAGTTTTTCTTTACAAGTTTTGTTGACATTGGGTCTATACAAGAGACAACAACATGGTTATGGTTGTCATGACATTGACAAATGTACATTAGCAGAGATGTAGTGAAGACCATTCAAATTTGAGCTTCAAGAATATATGGAAGTGTAGGTAAATGGGTTTGCATGACAAGAAATTACATACATAGGTGAGGATATATAAGGATAAACACTTGTTCGACAGTTCACATAATATTTTTTGGGCTTAATTTCTAGTAAAACTACATGAATAATTGGAAATATTTAAAAATAAGAAATATCATTGGTTTTCATTGATCCGGATTGGATCTTTCTATTATTTTTCATTTATCTCAGTACTTTCTAGGTGGAAAAATTGAAGGAAGCAACTTGCAAGGCCATTTCAACCGCTAGTCCAAATTTGGAAATTTGGGTCCAAAAAATTGTCTGAAATATTTCGAATCCATTTTGAGGCATAAAATGACACTATTTTTGTGTAACAACCCTAATATAATCCCCAGTTTAATTTATTCTTAATGTAGATATAATGTGTGGCTACGGCCGAAACGATGTAATATGCAAATTGTATTTCAATGTTTAATAATAAAAAGTGATTCCATTTGCTAAGGGGGACATGGATAGATATGGGGGATGGATTAATCCATAAGAGGGGGGAGTGTCTATTATAATTTCCAGGAGGGGTCCATGGGGGAATTACCCATGTATATTAATCGAACCCATTTTCCAAAAAATTCTATTTGTATATGAACCTTCGCATTTATGATTGAGTGTTCCAAAATACAATCATTCAATACATGTAAGAGGGTAGAGGTGAGTAGTCACGCCCCATAGTTATTGTCCACATGGAGGTTGAGTACAATCATCTTGGGGGAAGAGTGTGAGTGAAGAAAGGAAAGCCAAAGAGAGGAAATTTGTATGGACTGGGACAACAATTTTAGTTAGTCACGTTTTGTGCATGAGAAGCAGGTAGAGAGGAACAAAGAGAGCTTGGAGTTGGTTCAACCATGGAGGGTGAATTATAAGGAGGGGAAACAAATTGTTCTAACCATTCTCTCCAAAATTGGTCTAGAATAATTAGTGTTTGTATCTACATTTCATTCAATTAGGCTTTCCTCTAGAGCCACCTGGACGATTCCCTCTCTTGAGTCCTTTATCGAGTCTCTGACATAAGAACATAAGAAACTCATCAATATGAGAAAAATAAAAGGCCCAAAGGTGCATGCAATTACTGTGCAACATGGTAACAGTCATCAATATCATAAATATAAAGACAAATACAATAGGAAAGAACATGCAAATCCAAAGAAGGAAGGGTACTCAAAACCCTTAAACGATGCCTCTGGATCCAAAGGTGGAAAGGGAATAAAAGGAAATAAATGCACTTACTACCATAAAGGATTCCATCCAGAATCCACATGTATGCAGAAACAGATAGATCTAATGGCCCAAATAATTCAACAAAACAACCTTGGATATCGCATCCCCTAGGCTGCCAAGAAGAAGAAGCCAGAAGATCAGAATCCCAAGACAAACAATTCTAGCCATGCTTTGATTTCCATCAAATCCTCTCCCGATGCTTGGCTCATAGATTCAAGTGAATCACACCAAATATATTCCACAAAAGAAGTATATTCTTCATTGTATGCATGCAAATTTCATCCTATTCTGATGGGGGAAAACTCTCCAGTCGAGGTCACCGACAAAGGAAGAATTAAAATCACAAACGAAAGCTTCGAGAATGTGCTACATGATCCCAAAATTTCCATAAATCTTCTCTCCATGTATCAGATGAAAAAATACGACACCAAAAAGAGAGTCATATTCGCAGCTATTGTAGTGGATATCTATGACATGCAAACCAATTCCAAGGTTGCTACTGGTGAGGTAAATCATCAATCTAGACTCTATACATTTTCTGAATTTATTGAACCAAATTCTACATTACTACTTACCCATGATAATGAAAGAAGTATGATATGGAACAGAAGGTTTGGGAATTTAAATTTCATATATATGCAACATCTTAGAAAGAATGGAATGGTTGATGGTATACCTGACATCCACTTCTCCAAAGGAATTTGTGAGGGATGTGTTCTTGGAAAACACCCTCAAGAGAATTTTGACAAAGGAAAGGCTCAAAAGGTTTCCTTTCATTTAGATATGATACATAGTGACCTCATGGGACCTTGTATACATCCATGAGTCAATAAATAAAGTTATGTGCTCATTTTTTTTGATGATTTCTCACGCTTCACATGGATTTTCTTTCTTAGGAAAAAATTAGAGGTCTTTCAACACCTCAAATATTTCAAATCCCTTGTTGTGACACAATTAGGAAAGAAAATCAAAATCCTCCGAACACATAATGGGGGAGAGTATTTCAGCCATGAGATACAAAATATTTTCATGAGGCAAGGATTTAGTTGCAGTAAACAGTTACCTATACTCCATATAAAAACTAAGTTGCTAAGCGAAAAAATAGATCTCTAAAATAGATGGCATATTGCATGCTACATGCAAAGTCATTTCCATGGAGATTATAGGATGAAGAACTTAATTATGAAACCTACATCCAAAAAAATATCCCCATAGATTTGTCCTGGATAAGATCCCCTATGAGGCCTGGAGCGGCCTCAAACTAGAAGTGACCCACTTCCGTAATTTTGGTTCACGTGCATGGGACAGGGTTCCCTATGAGAAGAGGAAGACACTTGATCCACATAGCGTAGAGTGTATCTTTGTTGGATACCCCGATGGTGTGAAGGGATATATACTCATTGATCTTTCCTCAGACCAACTCACCATTGAGTGAAGTGTCAAATTCAAGGAAAGTGTCTAGCATGTACCTCAATAGCTGCATGCAGACACTTTTGTTCTTTCACCTGTCAGAGATGATGAGAATGCACATGCCTACTCTTATTCATATGGGAGTTCTAATTCATAGGATTCAGATGATCTAGAAACAGATTCAGTACATTCAGATGCAGATTCAGTGCATGCAAATGCAGAGCTAGAGTAGAGGCCCAAGTGGGCCAAGACTACTCTTTAGAATGCAAGAGATATTTTTGGGGATCCAACTAATACTAGGAGGACTCGATATGATTTCTAGGATCCTCCTCTTGCACTCACTACCAATGAACTGATGCCACCCAAGAATCTTTTCTTGGTTCATTCTTTAGATCCACAATAGTATGGTGAGGCTGCTGCAAATACATTTTGGGAATCCGCCATGCATGAGGAGTACAACTCCCTCCTCGAGAATGAGACTTGGTATTTAGTGCCCCTTCCTTCAAAAAGGAAACTTGTTAGGTGCATATGGTTTTATAGGACCAAGATCACAACAGATGGATAGGTTAGCAGATAGAAATCTAGGCTAGTTTCCAAAGGCTTGCATCAGGTGCATGGCATTGACTATCATGACACCTTCACTCTAGTAGTGAATATGGATTCCATACGTTTGGCACCTTCCATTGCGACAACCAAGGGATGGGAAGTCCAACAGATGAACCTGAAGAATGCATTTCTTCACGACGATCTCTCTTAGGATATCTATATGGAGCATCCCCATGGATTTATGCAGGATTCATCTTTGGTTTTTCAATTGAAGAAGTCTCTTTCAGGCCTCAATCACGACCTGAGGGCATGGTATTCCAATATGGACTCCTACCTGCTATCACAAAACTTTGTACGTTGTAAGTTAGACCCAAATGCTTACATGCTCAGGACATTTGATTCACTTCTACTCCTGTTGGGACTCAGAAATGTCGTATTTTCATCCACCTTTCCCTTCACTATCCCTTACATTTTCATCGCCCCATTAAACCTTCATCATACCATTTTCATAAATACATTTGGGTTTCACATTATTATTTTCCACTTTATTCATTTTAGTATTAAAAGTGAATTTATGATTAAATATTAGAAAATATACATGTTTTCATATATATCTCAATTATGTGTGAGCTTTGTAATGTGTAGGAATATGTGGATGATTAATCCAAAGAGGCTTCTCGAATATCTCTTCCATCATTCCAAAGGAGATAATTATTAAAGCCTCTCTTCAAGGAGAAGATCATGGAGATTTGGTTAGAATATCTTATCTAAGATATATGAGAGATATGTGTGAGGATTTAAAGGGATCATATCTTGTAATAAT
>SNQJ01S0076690.1:42429-58764 GCA_010110895.2 Picea sitchensis
GGACCAGGTTGCCCCAGAACATATCTGGGGTTTTATCCACCAAGGTACAAGACCAAGGATCAACCCGTGCCTCAAACATGGGTACCCTGGAACATGTCCAGGGGCCCTAGACATATCTAGGGACTTTAACTGCTTGGTCCCAGACCAAGAACCCCAGTCATATATTGGGGGCCCTCTCAAGGGTCTTTATTGCTTGGTCTGAAACCAAGAACCCCAATTATCTACTGGAGGCCCTTTCAAGGGTCTTTATTGCTTGGTCCTAGACCAAGAACCCCAGTTATCTACTGGGGGCCCTTTCAAGGGTCTTTACTGCTTGGTCCCAGACCAAGAACCTCGGTTATCTACTGGGGGCCCTCTCAAGGGTCTTTTGCCATGGCTTTGATTGTTTGGTCCCGGACCAAAAATCCCCAAGAGTGCACTGGGGGCCCTAGATCTCAGCTAGGGTCTTTGCCATCCTCCCAGAGAATGGCTCTTGCAGCTGCTCTAATAAAAGCTAACCAGGCACTAAGTTTGAAATTTCCTTGGCAGTTGATGGCACGTACTTGCACCTCTTTTGTTTTTACATGTTGTCATCTAAATTTAGAAGTCGATGGAAATGACAAAACTCTCATATGGTTGTTTCGTATTAGAATTATAATGCCTATACCCAAGGTTTGGATTGAAGGTCATTAAGATAGTTGAGCTGGTTTGGATTGAAGGTCATTAAGATAGTTGAGCGACTTGGGATCAATACCATGCCAAACTAAGAGTTTTTACTAAGAATGTTAACCATGCCTCGTCCCATAATCAATATCTTCAAGAGTCTATGTAAGGAATAGATAAGCTGGGGTAACTGTGGYCAGGTGTATAAAGAGACAAATGAGGAGCTATGGCCAGAGTATGCAGTAACCTGCTTTCTTCAAAGTACTGCGCATGGGTTTCAAATGTTAGCTGGAGTCTCAAATACTAGGTTTTATATTGATTGAGATTTGACACCCAAAATGAGGTCGTGTCGAAAGGATTTGATAGTTACTTGGATCAGATTACCCAACTGGGTCCAGATGTTGCTACTGTTGGTGTACTAAATTCTGGTCGCATGAAATTGATTTTCTCGCTTCTGGAGATTATGAGATTTTATGCTAATAATAATTTTGAGAAAGCGCTAGGCACAGGCAGATTGACCAAATAATTAATGGAGCTTGATTTGAGAGAGCGCTAGGCAGAGGAAGATTGACCAAATGATTAATAGAGCTCGATTTTCATGATCAAACCTGTTTTTGCAAAAATCAATGCTAGTGTGGATAAAAGAGAGTAAAATAGACTTCTAGTTTAGTTTCAGTCTCAAGACAGGGGCTTTTTTTAAATGTAATATACATCCTTGGAAATCCTATAAGTACTTCCCGTCATTTCGACCCGATGACCTTATTGCTTGTAAACCACAGCTCTCAACCACTCGAGCTAACCCACCAGGCTTATCTCTTCACTTTAAAAGACATACAAATTATTTTGTTAGTTCTGCTCTAGTGGTTGAGATAAGACATTGTTATGCTAATGACTCATGTTCAATCTCAAACCTTGACATAGTTCAATATAAGTCTTTTTGATGGAATAGACATACCCAGAAACCCTTGAAGTACTGCTCCTCATTTCAAGAATTGTACAGGAGGTAAACTGGCAGGTTGTATTTTTGGCAACCTAACCCCGCTGGGACATCTAGTGAGCCCAATATCCGGCAGCTATCCTGGAGACTTGACCCTGATATAAGTTCAATGTTTGTATAAATCAATATAAGTTCAGTGTTTGCATAGATTTTAAATAAGAATAGTTTTATGATGGACAGAAAATATACAGTCGAAATTGGGACTGTCCGAATTAGAAGTTAACAGACTTTGCATACATTTTATATAAGAAAAGTTTTATTGCAGATAGAAAAATATACAGCCAGAATTGGGGCTGTCAAATGTGGATAAGTGTATATTTTAGAATATGAAGAACGGTGGTTGTGTGTTCAAATTTGGGTAAGTGCATCTATGATATCACTGTGAAAGGGTGCACGAACAAACTTAGGAAGATTTTCCTAGGTCAAGTTAACAAGGTTGTTGAAACGTTTGACTTTCTAAACGGAGATGCAAGTTCAAATTGCATTTTTTACTTTCTTGAATGAAGATGCAAGTTCAAATTGCATTTCTGCTATGAGTTTTCCGTTGTGTTCTTATCAGTTTTCTTGGGTATCGTTAATTCTGTTCTATTTCTGGGTCTTCATACTTTTAAGCCCGTCTTTGTTGAAAATGGAAGTTAGCTTGACTTTTGGAGGAATCGTAATTTGTATCTCAGTTCATGGCATTGGAGTTAGACATTTGGATTTAAATTTGTTATTTCTTATCGTTCTGTAAATGAGACATTGACATGAAATGTTCACTGCTTGTTTCTTTTTGTTACAGTGCAAAGTACTGTAACATAGTTTAGTTGTGGGAATGATTGCAGTGAACATTTTCCCCAAGTTTCAAGGTTTATTTCTATCTGTTGTAAGTGATATTTTGTAGATTTTAAAACTGTTCTTTCTTCTAGCTTTGTAAATGAAGCATTGACATGAAATATTGATGTCTTTTATCAGTTTCGCTATCAATGCAAAGTGACTGTTACATATTTCGGTGTATCTATTCTAGAGGTTGAGGGAATGATTACAGTGAATATTCTCCCTATGTTTCAAAGTTTGTTTCTGTTTGTTGCATGCTATATTAATGCAGATTCTTCATCATCGGTGCATTCCTTTTCTTCGAATTTTATTTAGGTTGGTGAATGTTTCTTCATATCTGAAACGAAAACTCTTTCTTGGTGAATATAAAGAGTACAGTTTTCTATCCGCAAGGGGATGAAAGCACTAAATTTATCACAGTTAAGATTGCAAAGATAAATCTATCAAGACCGAGCAAAGAACGAAGGAAAATTTCAGAATCTAGCAGCAAAAGGGATTGTTGCATTGTCTTTTTTTTTAACAGAAACAGTTATATTTTCACTATCAAAATTTGCTGCGGCAGTGCTAAACAGCTGTTTTACATCTTCCATACTGGTTCATCAAAGATAGGCTGACTAATCTCAGAATTACATCTTGAGTATCTAGTGTTCTAATTTTCACATCAAAAAACTGCTTCTGGAGTTCCCTATGTGGATAAATCGGTACAAAGACTCCTAACAGTAGACAATTTTTGCAAAACATCAAAGCCTAATTTAAGAAAGTTTGAGGTTGGTATTCACAACAATTTGACCCGCCTGATTCTGATCCACTCCAGCTATATTCTGTTGGACTGTTTCTCCCTCCCTATTGCCAGAAGATCCGACCGAGGATGCACCATTACTTGTGCTCGATTCTGTTGGTTGATCAGGAGATGATATGCTTTTGCAGGCTACACTCATTTTGCAAATCCACTATTTCCTGTTGCTGATGATGAACCATCCCCATGAGTGATGTGATTTCTTTGTCCCTTTTCTCCTCTTGGACCCTCGAGTATGCCGCCAACTCTGCGATTCTGGACTTGTTTACCTGATTTAGAGCTTCCTAAATTCTCAAATGTCTCGTTATCTCAGATATTTAGAATCCCATCCAATGACCCTCATGAGAATGACCCTGATTCATAGTTGATTGCCCCCTGAGCAAACGACCTGAGAACTCTAGGGCCAAATTCGGCCTAACACACGCACAGTTCACAACAAGAGGAAAGCTCAGAAATGCACCCTCGCATTCATAGGATTGACCGGATTGGCTCCAAATAAAGCCACAGAGAAGCAAACCAACGAAGACAACAGAGGGTGCGAATCTGCTGAAGATTCCGCAAAGCCCAAAGGCAAATCTCATATGGGCCGTCATCCACACTCCTGTAAATGAAAACCTGATTGAACTCCTCCTGGGGCAAATGTCAATCCACAAACCCTGATTCTGCAGACCTGGTTCGCGAGCGTGGGTCGTTATTCCTACTGCTCTGTTCCAAATCGTGGCCGACGCTTGATTATGCCCTCTCATTATTGGTTCTACATGAGAAGTACTGCTCCCTTCATGAGAGTAGATGGGCAGTGCACACGGGATGACGCCTCCATGTGATAACATGTTTTCCTACATTGATACTGTGTTAATTTCATGATCTGTTGTATAATGGGGCTTCATACCCCAATTTTTATTTTTAGATTGGATTCTCATGGAATTAATGTTCTATGGGTACCTTGTGCATTTTTCATGGCCCCTTGTTCCAGCTGACAAGCCTCATTGGCCAATGAATCTGGCCTTACGTTTAGAAACCTAAGTACATGATAGAACTCAACTTTTTTGAATCTTTCTGCCTCTTTTTTTATCCTGGTTATGCATATGGCGAGACTACTTTGCCTTTGACCTGATCCTTTCCTCATGGTTTGAATTAGCACTTTGAAATCCCCTATCACAATGATTTTTCTGTATTGGAGTTCATCGATTAACTTCAAACCCAGAAAAAGGGCTAATGCTTGACCCTCATTGTTTTCCCCAATCCCCATGCAAATCAATTTTCTTTTTATCCTTCAAGATTAACTATGATCCCTCCAGCTCCTGCCACCCCAGGATTTCCTTTTGAAGTCCCATCAGAAAACAAGGTGCAAAAATTATGTTCCTCTCTCCATTGTATAAATTCACTTTCATCCAATCTGATTATCCAATTTTCAACTTTTGTTGACTGGATTGTCTTCATTCTGAGGTCTACATTCCAGAGATTGAGTATGTTGTTTACCCATGATCTTTCCTCTTGTTTCATCATATACCAAGATAACCCTTTCAAGCCTTTGACTTGTATAGCCTCGGCTAGTAGATTACAAGCCTTATTAGCTGTTCTTAGAGGAGAAAGAAGAGATTGCTGAAAGATGGCTTTATTTCTAGAGAGCTAAACTTCCCAACAGATAAGTTTAGGGGCAACTTTCCAAAGACAAAAAAAATTGGTTTGTTTTTAAAGGAACCTGTATATCTTCTTTGCCAACCTACAAACTTTTCTTTTCATGAAGTAGGAAAAGAAAATAAACCTAAAAGTTCTTTGAATACGTACCTCCGAATCTAAAGTGTATAGTTGCACTCTAAGAATAAATGTGAACCTGTCTCTGAAGCATTACAACTCAGTACACGCTTGGATGGTCCCTATATCCCTCATTTTTGTAAATTCTCAGCAGTCAGCAATCGTTCATGTACCATAATACAACAGAAAGCATTTACTTTTGGGAGGAAGTCACTCTGCCATATGTAACTCGAAATTTTAGAGCATGGAGGGTTGGCTTGTTCAAGTTAGAGACTGTCATATCCTTCTTTAATGGAGCAATTTGTACAATTCCACCCTCTTTCATCAGCTGTATTCAAGTCTACTAGAGCTCATCCCACTAGATTTTTATAGAACATTTCTAGTTGGTGGATTAATTCTGGAGGCAGAGTTAGCTTTTTCTATCCCATCCATCTATTTGTTTTCTCTCCGTTCTGAAATATTTGACAGCTTAACGTATCCCATGGAAAGAAACCATTCCTTTAAGTTGGATAGTTCCTCTAATGTTTCCAAAGGCGGATTCCTCATGATATTGTCAGTCCATATGTTGATCAGTTTGCCATTGCCTGCTTTCACAGGAAGGAAATAGCAATTGCCCTGCTATTCAATTAAGAATCAAAGGCAACTTTCCAATACATATAGGCTCGAAGCCATTACAACATACTCATATTGCCTGCTATCCATGTTAATTTTGATTGTATTAATGGAGTTGTTGCCTTGCACATCTTCCATATTGGTGATCTCGTGATCCAGTAACCAAGCGCCACAAAAGCTTAGCACCAATGGCCCAATTCACGAGTATTGGGTCTTTTATTGCTAACCCTCCCCGGTCTCGGGGAGCTTGAACCATTTGCTAACTTATTAAATGATATTTTTTGTTATTTGTCTTACCCCCTTCCCGCAAAAATTTCCTTATCCCCCTTGCCAATTGATGCATGCTTCTTTTTGGAGTGAGCAAAGTAGAACATTTATATGTAGACAGGGCTGATAACACTGATTGTATTAAGATTATTTTCCCACAAAAATTTCCTTATCCCCCTTGCCAATTGATGCATGCTTCTTTTTGGAGTGAGCAAAGTAGAACATTTATATATAGGTAGGGCTGATAACACTGATATTAAGATTATTTTCTCAGGTGGATTTAACTACCTTGAACCCCATTGTCCGATTCTCTTTTCCAACTTTTCTAAAATGACATACCATGCCTAAAAGGTCAGGTTACACAAACATATTGGCATACCAAGATATTTAAAGGAAACCTAAGTGGACACACTAGGGAAACCCAAAATCCTTGAAATTATTCGGAGGCATTATGCTCTGACGTTCCAACCATATATCTGACTTTTTAAGTTATTAACTTTCCTGCTGGATGTGTTTAAAAAGTTGTTTAACATTATTTTGAATCTCCTGGCCATAATGGATGTCGTTGCTCCTAAAAACAAGTGTCATCTGCAAATTGAGAGTAGTTGATGTCTTTCACTCCCCTCATAAATCTAATCCCCTATATTCTCTCTTTTATTCTTCCATATTCCAATTGCCTGATTAATACCTCCACCATTGTTACATATAGCAATGGAGTTAAGGGAATCCTTGCCTCAAACCCCTTTTACAAATTAAAAATGATGTTGGTCTTCCATTAATGAGAGGTGTTGTCCAAGGGGAACCTATACAAGTCTGTATCCATTGTACATAGTTCTCATCAAATCCAAACTTCCGAAGAACCTCATAAAGAAAAGACTGGTGAAATATATTGAAGACATTCGCCATATCCATCTTTATTATCATCCCTTTCTCCTTATTGGCTCCACTGGTATGTATGGTTTCTTGGACTAGAATAATGTTATCCACAATCCGCCTTTGTTGAATGAATCCCCCTTGGTTTTCTGAAATTAATTTTGGAAGGATCACTTTTAGACGGTTGGCTATAATTTTAGTCAATACCTTATGAGTTGAATTACAAAGAGAAATAGGTCAAAATATTGCAAAATTAACAGGATTTGTTTCTTTTGGGATTAGTGCGAGAAAGGATGAGTTTGTGCACCCTCCCACTTTTTTCTTTTTTAAAGAGAAATTCAACACCTTTTCAGATTGTATTTCACATTGTTCCAGAAAGCCTTGAAGAAATGGATTGAGAAGTCGTCTGTCCCTGGCGCCTTATCCTGGTCTAAACTCCATATAGCCTGATATATTTCTTCCTCGTTAATTTATTTTAGTAGAGCCTCGTTTTGTTTCTTGGATACCAGAGCAGGAATGTGCTCTAGCGATTCTTGTGACTGCTGTACATTTTCCTCATCTTCTTTTAGATACAAGTCTTCAAAGTGAGATCTGGTTGCCTCTTTACCACTGCGAAATCTTCTAATCGCATTCTATCTTCCAGCTGGATTTCTCAGACTATATTTATGTTTCTTCTTACCTGCAATTGCTTGTGGAAATAGGATGTATTTCTATCTCCCAACTTTAACCATAGACTTTGAGATTTTAATCTCCAATCTTCCTCTTCTTTTCTGAAAGTTGTGTGCAATTTTTGATATATTGATCTTTCTTCTTTTATCATTTTGGTCAGACACCTCTTCATTATCCATGTTACTTTGTATCACTTCCAGTTGATTCCGATATTCTTTCATTGATATTCTTTCATTTCTTGATCTGGAGGTACATATGCCAACTTGACCCATTTATTTAGCTCGTGCTTTACTAATCTTAGTTTGGATTCCCAAACATAAGATGGAGACCTTGGAAAAGGTTTCTTCCAGGTCTCTATAGTCAACTGAACTGCTTCTTCATTTTGTATCCAAAGGGGCTTAAATCTAAACAGAATGGGTCCAAAATTTCGTGGAAGTTCCAAATTTAGCACGATGGGCTTATAATCCAAAGCACCAAAGGGGACTATCTTAGAAGAGATTAGAAGGTCCCCCCAAAAGAAGTCACTATGTATTAGGAACCTATCCAAATGAGCTGCAATACATCCCGGGCCGACACACTTATTAATCCAAGTATACTTTACCTTGACTAGTTTTACATCTCTACCAGATCCCAATCTCTAATAAGATCTTCCATTCTCTCTCATTGGATCTCGAACTAAACTACCTCCTCTTTTCTCCCAATCTGAGATTATTGTATTAAAATCTCCTATGACTATACTGTAATTTACCGAAATATTTTCTGTAAAGGTTTGCAGAGTATCCCAACATCCGATTTTTTCTTAATACCTAACAGTCATGTAGACATTAAAAAGAATAAAACGCTTACCTCTATCTAAATGTTGGAAGTGAGTCATTATCCAATGTTGCGAGCTCTAAAATGATTCCATTGCTACTTTCATGGGGTCACACATCATATTGATACTGTCGGAATCCCCTCTTGAACTTAATGCAATACCTTCACTATTCCATCATTGTTTTTTCCCAACTTGTAATGCTTCCTTCTCCATTTTTGTCTCTTGGTTTAAAATTACATCAAGCTTTTCTATTTTGAGCGGATCTTTTAATGCTTCTTCCTTGTTTTCGTTGCCTAACCCTTTGCAATTCCAAGAGACAACTTTCATTATTTAGGGTTTAGAGCAGGTCCTCCTTCAATTGGTTCTTGGGGTGTTGGAATGCCAAACCCTTTATTCTCTTGTGTTCTTCCATCTGTTCCAAACATTTCCTCAATACTGTTGGGTTCCCATTGCCCTTTCCTTATTTGTTGTTTCTTCTCTAACCGTTTTCATGGTTTTCCTTCCTAGTTTCTTGGTTGATCTTTCCTCTTGTATTTCAGCGTCCTCTAGTGATTATTGAGTCCTTTTTTTGAGTTTGTATCCTAATGGGCTGTGTTGACATTTTCTCGGCCACGTGATCTATATCCTCTTGTCCATCTGAATCCTTCATTTCTTCATCAACTTCCTATGGAAGGTTCTGATTTTCTAGGAAATAAAATGGCTGAAAATTATGTAGGGTGAGAATTGGTTCCAAGATCTCTGGGCTAGGTTGAGGGCCTTTTCCTTGTTCCTCTGGAACCATAGCTAATACCTCAAAACTATTGGAAGTCTGGGAAGGCTCATGCTGAATGACAACTTGACAAGGGTTTGATGGCTGAGACAACCCAGATGTTGGTTTGAATGTAGCAGCCCCTCGAGGTTGTTTAGAAGAGAAAGGTACCCAGTTCATTTTTTTTTAACAAATTGTCAAGTCTGGCCTAGATATGTAGTTGCCTGATTCCTTGTTTGATTCTTTTTGCAATTTTTTGCAAAATGGCCGTACTCATGCCAAATTTTACACTTAAATGGAAGTTGTTCATAATCTAGTTGTTGGGCATGTGTCCAGTTGTCCAATGATAGACAAATTGCTTCCAGAAGACCTTTTTCTACATCAACTTCCACCCATATTTTTGCATAAACACACATCTTAGATTTGGGTTCAGATTTATCAATGTATTTACCAAGAGTATTGCTATACTTATGAGAGTATCATTGCCCAACAATGAAGTGGCAGATGTGTTAATTTGACCCAAACTGAAATGGCAGAAGGGATGTCGGATTCCGGGTCAAAATCTGGAGTCCATCTATAAAGATACAAATACATACCTCGTGAGCCAAAACTGTAAGTGTTGCTTCTGAAGATAAGATCCCTGTCTTCCTTGTGTTCAAATAGAAAGGCATAGAAACTACGACGGCATAAAAAGTGATTGAGCTTTCGTGAGATGAGGGTCTGCCAGTTTCGCTGTAACCAGTTCTCCATCGAACGTGGAGAAGACCATACTCCCGTGAACTGGCCGATCAAACCTCTTTCAGCGAATGCTAAAGCCTTATGTCTGGGAGCTGAGAAGGGAAGTCGCACCTCAGGCGATTGCTCAAATTTTTTCACAAAACGGGTGGGGAGCTGAGAAGGGAAGTCGCACCTCAAGCGATTGCTCAATTTTTTTCACAAAACGGGTGGGGATCGGCTTCTCAGTGGATTCCCCCAAAGATGATACCAGCTTCCTATAGGCAGCCGCTTCAAAATCAAAGTCAGGAGGAGGAGAGCCTCCCCTGACATCGTGCGCAGGCCTGGCGGCTCGAGGGCAGTAGCAGCGGATAACTAGGGCTTGCAGAGCAGGATAGCCGCTTATTGATTTGACTTTAAAAGCACAACTTTTTAGTTTCACTATTACTTTATTAAAATCAAATGAAACTTTGAATCCAGAAAGTATCCATCAAAAAAATCTATAGTATTTCCTTCCTTTCACATTTATACATTGAAGTATATTTAAAATGTCAAACTAGTGGCATATATAAAAAAAATTCAAAAAAAAATGTATTTGTATAATTTTACACTAGAAAATGTAAAAATTTCTTGACAATTTCTTCAACAATTTTTTTATAAAAAAGTCAGCTAGAAATGTCTTTGAGTGCCTTCTTAGATAAGTTGTCTACAACTTTGTTGAAATGTCTATGTATGTGCATAAATTTGATAGAATCAAATCCATTCTTTAAGTTTCTGATCTTATCTTTTTAGGTATTGAGATAAATTACATTCAAATTGGATTTGGAGTTTATTCGATTGATAGTGACCTTGGAGTCTCCTACAACCATCAGATTTTTTATAGAAAAGTAGAAAGAGAGTTGTAGGAGTCCCCAAAGATCCATGAGCTCTGTTTTCGTATTATTTCCAGTGCCTCAGCAAAATGTGCTTTGATTGTGTGATCAGAGGAGATTTATATATATATTCCAATTCCACCAGTATTATCTACAACTACATCATCAAAAAAACCAATTGGATTATCATCAAAATAGATTGGATTTAGGATAAAATCCAATTTATCTTCATCCTCTTTGATTGAGTAGTCTTTGAAAGAAAGGATAATTTTAATGACTATCATTGGATCCAATCTATTCCAATTGTCGAACAGAATTTTGTTTCTAAATTTTCAAATGCCCCAACAGGCCAGAAAAGGGATGTGTCTTAATTTTGGAAATTGAAAGAACCAATATTTCAAATTTTCTTCTATAGAAGAAAACTTCCATTCACTATCAATCTTAGGGAATTTTAACACTTCAGACCAAAGTTTTTGTGTTTTTGGACACTCCACAAAAATATGTGCAGTAGTTTCTTCATTCATTAAGCAAAGATTGCAAAGCATAGGTCCAATACCTCCTCTTTTGTGATAATTCACTCCAGTGAGTATGCGATCCATTAAACACAACCACATAAAGCATATCAATTTGGTCGGAATATTCAAATCCCAGATAGCTTTATACCACCATTTCCTCTCTTCCATATTGTTAAAATATAAGATGCACTGATAAGCTAGTTTGGCAGTGACTGTACCTATTGATCTATTCCAGGACCAAACAAGTTTATCATTTGTATTTTTGAGGCGGATGCCACTACATCTTAAGTTAGAAACAAAGTTATCCCATTCGGTTTTGAGCTCATCTGAAATATCGATCTAAGTAGACTCCATCCAATTTTGTAATGTTCCATTATCAACAAGATCGGTTGCTTGAGCTAGAGAGTAAATGTTTGAACTGTTAAGAACCTGGAGAAGAGGTAAAGAAAGTTTGTAGGTGGAGTTGCATCCAATGAAGGGGTCGCGACATAAGACAACATGATTTCCTGAACCGATTTCCCAAGCAAGCCATCTTTTGATGTTCGGGAGAGAGACCATAAAAATTTTCCAAATTATAGATGAGCCTTGAGTTTTGTGATCGTCTCTGCACAGCCAGGAAATAATATTTATACCTTTCAAATATTTTTTGCAGAGGACAGAATTCCAAAGGCCTGAACCAAATAAACCCCTCCAACAAGACTTTGCAACCAACGATTGTTCAAGCCAAGTGATATGTTTGATGCCCCAACCTCCATAGAGTTTTGGTCTAGCAATATTTTTCCATTTAGTGAGATGAAAACCAGTTCCTTTCTTTCCCCCTTTCTAGATGAAATTTGTGATCAATAGATGGATTCGGTGAAGTATGGAAGAAGGAAGTTTAACAAGACTGAGCCAATAGACTGGAATGCTCTGTAGAACAAAATTAGTTAAGGTGAGTCTACCTCCAAGAGAGAGCCATCTGAAGGTCCAATTCTCGATCCTCTTTTCAATCTTTTTGAGTAACCACATCCAATCATTCACTCTATAATTGTTTGGTTTAAGAAAAAAACCAAGGTATTTCATACCTTGATCAAGGCTCTCAATCTTAATATTAAAAACTGAAGTCAAACAGAGTTTAAGGTTTGGATCGATGTTTTGAACAAGAAAAATTGATTTATGGCAATTTACAACCATCCCCGTAGCAGAACGGAACTTGGAAAGGATAGATTTAAGAGTCAACCAATATTCAATTTTCCCATCTCCGAGGATGAGTACGTCATCCACAAAAATAAGATGTGAGATGAAAATACTTACAACAACTTTAAGTCCTTGGAATGTTTCAGAGTCCACATCTTGCGTCAATAATTTGCTAAAAACTTCAGCAACCAACAAGAAGAGTAGAGGAGACAGTGGGCATCCTTGACGAAGTCCCCAGTGGCATTTAAAGAAGTCAGTTGGAACACCATTGACTAACACAGTCGTGTTTACCGAGGTGATGCAACTCATAATCCATTGTGAAACACACTAATTTAAGTTGATCTGATCAAGAAGTAATTTGAGGAATTGCCAGCTGACATTGTCATAGGCCTTTTTTTAATCCAGCTTTAATATAACAGAGTTTTGTTTCTTTGTCTTTGTTGTGTGCAGACACTCTTGTGTAATACCAACAACATTAAAAATCAAACGATCCTTAAGAAAGCCAAATTGTTCTATGGAGATACAATTGGCTAGTTTATCCTTGATCCGAGAAGTGGTGATTTTTTAGATAACTTTGTAGGCGAAATTGCACAGTGCAATGGGCCTAAAGTCATTAAAAAATTTCGGCTTGCTGATTTTTGGAATGAGAGCATAGAAGGTTGCATTTAGAGCCCCTGGGATATAACCTGTATTTCAAGATTCTTCCACTGCATTGAGTAAATCCTCTCCCATGATATCAAAAAAGTTATGAAAAATTTCTTATGTCCAACCATCTGGACTAGGACTTTTCTCTTTGGGCATTTTGCTTACAGTCTCTTGTAATTTTGCAATCAAGACAGGTTTGTCGATCTCCACATTATCATCATCATTAAAGAACCGAGGGACAATTTTTAGTACTTCAAGTTGAAGTTCAATGTTTTCAGAGTTGAAATCATTGTACTGTGCTTTGAAATGATTGTAAGCCATCTTTTTAAAATATGTATCAGTTGATATTAGATTCCCATCCTCATTTGAAAGATCCCAAATTGTGTTGTGACTGCACCTCTGAGACGCAAATTTATGAAAAAAAAATGTATTTTTGTCACCATTCTCAACCCAGATCTCCCGACTTCTAAGTCTCCAGGTAGCTTCTTCAAAAGAGAGGATATCATTCTTCCTTTGGGAGAGTGACTTAAGTAATTCCAAACCTTCTTGCTCAATAAATTGAGAGGGACACTTTTCTAAAAGATTAGTGATATGTTGATCAATGGAAAGAAATTTTGCATTTAGTTGTTTCTTATTAACAGTCTACCATTTAATAACACAACTCTTCAAGTGTTTGAGTTTGTCGTGAAGGAGAAGAATTGAAGATCTGTCAATCCAGCTTCGCATATCGTCCCAGGTGGATCGAACTAAAGAGATGAAATCTGGATCAGAGATCCACGAACTGTTAAATTTGAAAGGGGATGCAACATTGCGTGAAAGCCCATCAAATTGTAAACAAATCAGATTGTTATCTGAAACAGTAGAAGTAACAACTCAGGTATAGAAGTTGTGTTGTTTCTCAAGCAAATTGGAAGCTAAGGGGAAACGATCTAGTCTTTTAGAGATACTAGTAAAGTCAGATCTGCCATTTTTCCAATTTGGAGACATAACAGATGGATGAAGATCTACTAAACCCGAACACTGAAGGATATTGGTGAAGAAATCAGCCAAGGGATCAATTTGAGCTAGTTCCCCCCACACTTCTCTAGCAGATAAGGTGAAGTTTAGATCGCCTCCGATAATAAGATTATCTTCACCCAATAATCTGGAATCAGAGAGTTGTAGCCAAAAAGACTCCTTGTCTTTATAAGGAGCATAACAATTAAGTAGTTTGACATGATCTTTGGATTGCTTTAATCTTCCTTCCAAAAATATACCTGCAATTGTTCCAAAGGCACAAAACTTAGTGAAAGTTGGGTTCCAACCAGACAAAAATCCCCCGGAACAACCATGTGAATCTAAAGCAACTGCATTCCAATGTGGCAAACATTCAAGAGGTTTTTTGCCTTGTCTCCCTCAATCAAAGTTTCTTGTAGGAAAACTATATCAGGTTTGATCTATTGTAGTAATCTCTTTAGGGAGGCAAGTTTGTTGGGGCTCCCAAACCCACAGAGGTTTAGTGAAAAAATAATCATTAAGGTACACCTTCAGTTGGTTAGATTGCTCTAAGGGCCAAGGAAGAGGAATAGTTGAGATCTAGCGGAATGGAGGGCGGAAAAGAAGTGGGAGGTTCAGGGTTATTGAAACCCGAAAGCCCACCTTCAATAGAGTCGGGCGACTTTTTAGGGGGTCTAAGGCGGGATTTTCGAATAGTCACATTGGAACGGTCGAGACAGAGGAGTGTAGAAGAATTGGCAACAATGAGAGGTATAGGGGAGAGGGGTGCGGGGGAAAGAGTCAAAGGAGGCTTAGAAGAAAGGTCATGGGAGGGGTTAGGTGTAAAGTTTGAAGGAGGGGAGGGGATATTTTGGGGGGAGGCTTCAATCAGAGAGGAAGGAAGAGCAGAGTGTAAGTTAGGATCGCAAGAGGGTAAGAGAACAGTTCTAGTGTGTTCGAGGCTAGGAAGAGGGGTCCGAGAGCGGTCCACCTATTCAGGGGACTCAATAGTATCCAATGAGGGGGGAGAAAGGGAGTGGTGGACAGGGTCATCACTGTGGGAATCAAGGTGAAGCATCGAAGCATCAAGCCTGTTTAGTAGGAGTTTCCAGAAGTCTTCAAAGATTTCTAAAACCTGCAGCTCATTATTTTTTAAATAATTTAACTCTTCAGTAGAGATTTTAAGGAAGAAATCAAGAAAAAAGACCTGCATCTTACCAAGGAAGGTGTCATGATCCAAAGACTGGGGAAGAGTTTTGTCAAACTGGTCCAAAGTTGTCATGGAATTCGTAGGCTTAACCATTGAACACGAATTCTTCAAATGTCCGGTCTGCCAACATAAATGGCAGCGAAAAGGCTCCCGCCAGAAATCAAGAGTTTGACAGAAAGAGTGATCCCCTACATAGACATTGATGGAATCTGGGAGACCATAGTCAAGGTCCAATTTGACCATTACACATGCTACCCGTTTATTGATCCAGCACAAAGAGCGTTCATCAAAATAAACAAACTTCCCAACCAAGTTGGCCAACGCTTCGAAAACTAGTTTGGACCAAAGTTCAAGCGGAAAATCCGGTAAGAGCATCCACATGAATATTTTGCTAAAAGATTCAGAAAAGGGACTGAAGCCAAGAGCCCATCTCTTAAGCACGAGGACTCCCCTGTCTATTATCCACGGGTAACTTAAAATCTTCAATAAATCGTCTTCCGACAGGAAATGAAAAATAAACCAGTGGTTAGAAAAGAGGCCGACCCTCGGACAGTAACCCAGTACTGGTTTCCAAAATTCTTACATCCAAACCGATAAGCGAGCTTTAGGCATCTTGGCATAGAAAAACTTACCGATGACAGCCCTTTTAGAAAGGCTGGAAACTTGGTCTGAGGCAATGTCTTTACCAAGAAAATAATTGGAGGGAGACTGGCTGACCTTCCAGGACTTATGTTTTCGGTTAGCGCGAGCTTTGGCTCAAGAGGTTCTATTAAGGCAAACACCATCGAGGGTAAGCGAAGAGCAAAGGGATTGAGTAGTGGCGACAAGGTCAGGGGAAGAAAGGGTTGAGGGAGTTGTGGAAACAAGGAGTGAAAGAGTTCTAGAACCGAAGGGAAAAGAAGGAGACTCTCGAGAAGGCAGGTCAAGTGACTTCACGTGAGGCTGACAGTCGGGCATGTGATCAAGAGTAGGTGGCTTCCCAGCACAAGAAGAGATCCAATTGGAGGGTTGAAGCAAGGCCAGTTGTGGAGGGGATTGCTATGGAGCGGACGTCGGGGGGGGTTAAGCTGGGGATGACGCAAGCACTCGTACAAAAGTTTGTAAGTGTCATCAGACAAGAAAAGATTATCACTTGCCCAAAGATCGTCGTCGTTAGCCCACGTCAGGTCTACACTGACAGCTATAAAGGGATGTAAACACCACAGAAGTGGAGATCCACGTCTGCAAGAAGCCGCAAAA
>SNQJ01S0076691.1:0-18066 GCA_010110895.2 Picea sitchensis
TTTTGTACATGTAATGATGCAAATTATTAATATAAAAACGTTTCTGTGTGTGGACCAAACACGATGAATGAGTGATGGGGGACTAAGCTTCCACAAAATCTAGGTAAGGGAGAGCGGGATGAAAGGTTGGGAGAAGGTCTAAGCTTAAGAGCTTAAGACCTTGGGGATAATAATTAAATATTAGTCCAAAGCTATGTAAATGTTTATGTTTTATCCTAAGTTCCTGGTTGAGGAAATGTGTGAAAAATGGGGAGCATGCAGCCCCAGGGAGACAAGTGTCAATTTGGGTGTATGCTGTTAAAACTAGAGAAGGGAGCCATGTTAGGGGTTCAACCTCCCATTTTACATCCTCCGTTTAAACTCATGGGTGTCCATGATCGACCTCTATTTTGGTGTTTGTTTTGGGGAATTATTACCTGAACCGTTAAGTCTCTGCATGGGATATCTGTACACCCTCATGCATCTACAAAACGAGAAGTGTGAACCTGTCCTATGTTTCATGGTTGAGAAACCCGAAATTTCCTAAGTCGTGTTGTGCTATCCCAATGGGCTGTTGTGTCCACGCAGTTCCTAACCATGTGAGGTTTCTTCCATTGGTTGTGCGTTGCTGAGCCTTGTTGTTGTGTCCTAACTGTGCTAGAATTGGTCAAAAGAACATGTTTCCAAGCCTGTGAGCGACTCTCTCCAGGTGAGAGAGTGCGCAGAGGAAGTGAGAACTCCTGGAAGGGGTCCTGTAGGTGCCACAGAGCTCAGAGACTTCCAGTTCGGTCTATTGCTGAAGCCCAAGGCAAGGGAGGTTTAGCAGTTGAAGGACTATCTAGGTGACAGTGAAGGTGTATACTCCTAGGGTGGGACATGCATGTGGGAAAGAGGGTCTGTGAGTAGTGGGCATAAGTGACTTCTGGGAGAGAATCCTTCCTCTGTAACTATGTGTCTTTCGTTGACCTTGCCTAGCCTAGGATTCCCTGCCCGACGGATCTTAGTCCCATCTCGGGGATGACCTACTGCTAAGAATGATGAGCAATGTGGTCTAAGGCTAGGAGGTTCATGGAAGGTTGACACACAGTAGGTGGAATTACTACAGTTTCAAAGATAAGTATGAGTTTGTGCTTAATATTATGTTTTGCATGCCTATGATGCTTATATGTTATCATGTATTCTGTTGCACATATGAATTATTGTTAATGTCCTTGATGACGTATAGTAGCAGTAATACTGTGCTTACTTTGTATTGTTTAGAACAATATGTTAATTAGATTTAATATGCATGTTATATATATAAGTATGATAATGTTCCGCATAGTAGCATTGCCCGACAAGTGGGTTGATGGCCGGGGATGTTACAATATGGTATCGGATCTCAAAAGGCTAAGTTAAGGTTATGATTGGTAGCATTGCCTAGCTTGTTGGTGGTAGGGGATGTTACATTTTGGTATCAGAGCCCATGGTTTCAATGCTGAACCTGGATGGGCCGGATAAGTGGTCATTAGACCCGAGGATTTAGGTGGAAATTGTGTTTGGAAGAACTAATTTCAGACCCTAGAATGTCCCTGAGTGCCAAGAAGTTGCCTTGGCTGTGTTATGAAGCTCAGGAGAAGTAGCGGTATCGTAAAACCACAACATAAGTGGTATTGGGGCCGTAGAGTAATGTGGGCCATAGGATTTGTTCGGAAGGAAGGAGAACCTTTTTTGACCGTCATATCTGGAGAAGGTGCATGAAGGTTATCCTGGAAACCTTTCGGAATTTCAACAATTGGGAGAAACGAGGTGTGATGATTCACGAACTCTCGATGCCCGAAACTCTGAAACGAAAAGAGAACCAGGGCAGGACCTGATGACGTTGCCAAAGGTGACATGGTCCTTCCTAGATCTTCCACATGCCACCGACCTAGTTGGTGAAAGTTGTACTACGTGGGGCCAAAGGGAAAATTAGATCGAAATTTCGGATGTCGGAAGATTGGGAAGGAACAAGTGTAGGAACTCCTGAGGTCTGAAGTCCCGAAGTCCCGAAGTCCTGAAAACTTAAAAGATGGAAAGACCACAATGGATTTCAGCCATTGGATGATGGGTAAACGTGGATCATTGATCCACTCGACTCCATGAGCTCGGTAATCGAAACTCCGAGAGATAGATGTGTGTGCTTAAAATCTCCGAATACCGAAAGCCCGAGTAGCACCTAGTAGTTTAGTGTTTGGTCATGGCCCATGATCGCATGGGTTGGGGACTAAGAAAGAGGGGGTTATCATGCGAAAGATACATAGCCAAGCAGAGCTTGAAAGATTCATGAAATCAAAATGTTTTCTTAAATCGGATTGGTTTTGAATGTGTGGAATTTGTTAAGGACAGATGGACTGAAAAATTATGGTTGTCTGTACGTTGTGATTGCAGAAGTTTGACGAGTGCTAGAACCGATTAGAATTTCCACAGAGTGCAAAGAAATAGAAGAGACACATAATGCTTCCAGTTCAGAAAATGAAAGAGAAGGAATGGACGTCCACTTGGGAGTTGATGGCTCGAACTCCAATGGGCACAAAGAGGAGATAGATAAGGAAGGAAATTTGAGGAAGATCATTGAAAAATTGCAGAAGGATGCCCAAACTCGCCGAGCAGATAGTAGAAAGATCAGGAAAACTTAGGAAAAACAAGGTAAATTCAACATAAAGTTGTTAAATATTTTGGAGAGAATATAAAAGAAGTGGGATAAGGAGTGTGACTCGAGAAAAACAGGGAGTCACCAAATTTCTGATCGGATAAGATCAAGGAGTGTTGGTAGACACCATCATCACTCCCAAAGACACTCCAAGATAAGGGCACACAGTAGTTCAAGCCCATATCCTACCGGAAAGAACATGAGATCAGGAGTGGATGAATTGAAGGGAGAGATGAATAAGATTAAGCCGCCTACATTTGATGGAGAGCATAAGAAGGAGGAAGATGCCGAAACATGGTTGCTTAGCATGAGGAAATATTTCCAACTGTAGAATTATTCCTCTCATGCAGAAGGAATAATTGCAATGTATCAACTAAAGGGAAAGGCATCCATGTGGTGGGATCAGCTTGTGCAGGTCCAACACCTTAGGGAGAATGATATCACTTGGAAGGAATTCAGGAGGTATTTCAAGAAGAAATACTTGAGTAAAAGATACTATGACAAAAAGGTGAAAGAGTTCTTTGAACTCAAGCTGGGCAACATGACCATTGATGAATACGAACGCATATTTTTGGAATTGATGAAGTATGTTCCGTTCATCAAGGAAGAGACTGTGAAGATTCATAGATATCTAAGTGGATTGCCACCTTCCATTGGTGACAAGATTCAGTATGATGACCCAAAAACCATGGAAGAAATCATAAGGAGGGAGAATGTTTATATGAACAAAAAAGAGAAAAGCCTACCTTCCAAAAGGCTTGGGAAGACAAGAAGAAATTTAAGATGTATAAGAAGAAGAAGGGAACTAAGACACCCTTTCTCAGAAATAGTCCTCAGGGACAACCATCTTTTAGAGAACCTAGAAAGGCATAAATGGGTGGACAAATTCCAAGAAAAACATCTATGGAGTGTTGGGGTTGTAAAGAAAACCATAGTATAGAGATTGCCCCCACATAAATTATAAAGTGAGAGCTATCCACAATGTTCAGCAAGCTGAAAAAATGGAGAAAATGGGCAGTAGAATGCCAAGGATTTACGTATCCCTGGACAACAAGCAAGCTGAATTTCAGTCGCACATGATTGAAGTGGAAGGTATGGTTAACAACCATGCCTTTACTATTTTAATTGTTTCAGGGGATAGCCGCAGTTATATAGATCCTAGAGTGGTGGAAAGTTTGCATTTATCAAGAAGAAAACATGAAAAATCTTGGTTAGTGCAGCTGGCTACAGGAACCAAGAGGAAAGTCACTGAGTTGGTTAAGTCTTGTTCTGTGGACATGAATGGACTGAGCACGAAGGCCGAATTGAACATTCTTCCTTTAGGCTCTTATGAATGTTTAATTGGGATAGACTGGTTGGAACAACACCATGTCATCATGTACTGTCGTAACAAGGCATTCACTTACTTGGATGAGGAAGGGAATAAGAAAACAATCCAAGGAATTCCTAGAGTTGTTGCTATCAGAGAAATCTCAACATTGCAGCTGAAGAAGTGCTATAGAAAAGGATGTCAATTATTTGCAGCCCATGTGGAGGAAACACCCAGGGATAAGGTGTTAGGTATTGAATATCATGCGGTACTAAAGTAGTTTGAAGATGTATTTTAGGAGGTACCAGGATTACCTCTGAAAATATATATTGACTTCTCTGTAAAATTGATGCTTCGAGCAACTCCAATATCAAAAGCTCCTTACAGAATGAGTATGCCAGAGCTGAAAGAACTACAATTGTAGCTTCAGGAGCTTCTGAATAAGGGGTACATATGCCCAAGAGTGTCACCTTGGGGTACCCCAATTCTGTTCATGAAGAAGAAGGATGAAACACTGAGATTGTGTATCGATTTCAGACAATTGAACAAAGTGACTGTAAAAAATAAATATCCTCTACCGAGGATTGATGACCTCTTCGATCAGTTGAAGGATGTGAAGATATTTTCAAAGATAGATCTCAGGTCGGGATACCACCAGGTAAGGATTAAGGATGAAGACATCAACAAGACCGCCTTTAGAACAAGGTATGGTCATTACGAGTTTACAATGGTGCCATTTGGGCTGTCAAACACACCTTCTATTTTTATGTGTTTGATGAATGGTGTGTTAAGGGACTATCTAGACAAGTTCATCATAGTATTCCTAGATGACATTCTGGTGTATTCCAAGTTGGAGGAAGAGCATGAAAAACTTCTTAGGATGGTGTTGTAGGTGTTAATAGAGCACCAACTATATGCCAAGATGAGCAAGTGCTTGTTTTATCAGGAGCAGATCCATTACTTGGGGCATATTATTTCGAAATATGGGATAGTGGTAGATCCCGAAAAGATGAGGCCATCAGAGAATGGTCAATGCCAAATAATGTGACAGAAGTCAGATCCTTTATGGGTCTAGATGGTTATTATAGAAGTTTCATTGTAGGGTTATTGAGGATATCTCACCCTATCACTTCCTTGCAAAGAAATGAGAATAAGTTTCAGTGGACAGAACATTGTGAGAAAAGCTTTCAGCGATTGAAGAAACTGTTAACTAGTGCTCCAATTCTGAGGATTGCAGATCCAAGTGAATATTTCGTGGTATGCACCGATGCATGCAAAGAAATAATGGGAGGAGTCCTCAGTCAGAATGGATTCATAAATTTTTATGAATCCAGACAGTTGAAAGAGCATGAAAGGAACTACGCAACTCATGATTTGGAGTTAGTGACCATCGTTCATGCTCTGAGGAAATGGAGACATTACCTCATGGGAAGGAGGTTTGATTTGAGAACAGACCATAATGGTCTGAAGTATTTGTTTGATCAACCAACCTTGAACGCTAGGCATAGTAGGTGGCTAGAGTTTCTCTGTGAATACGATTTTGATATCAAGCATATCAAAGGGAAGGAGAATAAAGTGGCTGATGCACTCAGTAGGAGAGTACACGAATTACAGGCTACAACCATTAGCATGTATCAAACCGATATAAAGAGCAGAGTTTCGGAAGCTGCAAGCACAAACTTGCAGTACAAGGAATTGGTAGTGAAGCTACAACAAGATAACACGCCACAATGAGTGGAAGATTATAAGTTAGAGACTGATGGAATACTTCTGTACAATAACATAGTTTATGTACCTAATTTCCAAGGTTTGAAACTTTCGATTCTGAGAGAAATTCATAATGTGCCTTATGCTGGGCACTTTGGATATTAGAAGACTGTGGCAGCATTCAAGAGCCATTACTTTTGGCTAGGTATGAAGAAAGAGATTGCAGAATACATCACCAGATGTATGGAATGCCAAAAGGTTAAAACTGAGCATAGGCACCCAGCTGGATTGCTGCAACCTTTACCCATTCTCGAGTGGAAGTGGGAAGTGGTGACAATGGATTTCATCACAGGATTGCCCAAAACATGCAAGCAACATGATTCAATTATGGTAGTGGTGGACAAGCTTACGAAAGGTGCCCATTTGATTCCATTAAAGGCTACTCACAAGGTAGCGGAGGTTGCTGATATTTTTATGAAGGAAGTGGCACGATTGCACAGAATTCCCAAGACAATTGTGTTTAACAGAGACCCAAAACTTACCTCAAATTTATGGAAAGGGTTATTCAAGGGATTCAGAACGAATCTGAATTTCAGTACAACCTATCATCTTGAGTTAGATGGGCAGACAGAGCGGGTGAATCGAGTGATAAAAGACATACTAAGGATGTATGTGATGGACAAACCATTGAAATGGGAAAACTACCTACACTTGGCAGAATTCACCTACAACAATGGGTATCAAGCATCATTGAAGATGATCCCATTTGCAACACTTTATGGCAGAAAATGCAATACTCCAGTAAGTTGGGATAACCCAACTGATAGAGTGGTAGTTGGGCCAGAGTTGCTGAAGGAAATGAAAGAGAAAATGATGAAAATTAAGAAGAATTTGAAAGCTGCCCAAGACAGCTAGAAAATTTATGATGATAAAAACATAACCCATAGAGAGTTTAAAGTGGGAGATCATGTTTTTTCTGAAAGTAAAAGCCAATAGAAGTTCCATGAGGCTGGGAAACTGTTCCAAGTTGGCAGCCATATTTTGTGGGCCATTTGAAATCCTAGAAAGGATTGGGCCAGTTGCATATATTCTTGCATTACTTGGATCCATGAATGTACATAATGTGTTTCATGTTTCATTACTTAAGAAATATATACTCGATCCTAATCATGTGATTGACTGGAATGTGATCCAGGTGGAACAAGAAGGTGTCCTGCAAGTGCATCCTGTCCGCATATTGGACCAGAAAAGAAAACATATCTGGAATTGAGCCATAGGACTTGTAAAGGTCTAGTGGAAGTGGTATGGTCCTGAGGACACGACATGGGAACATGAATATGCTATGCAGACAGAATACCCACATCTTTTTGAAGATTTTGGAAATCTTGTTAATGATGTGTGAAAATTGCACTGAGGACAATGCAAAAATAAGGGGAGGGAATTGTCATACCCCAAGGACGTGCCACAATTGAATTATGAATTGTAATTATGTTTTATAGGATGGTGAGCCAAGTTTATATAAGCTGGTGGGATTATGTGTTTATTAGGCCAGAGAGGCTAAGTGTTGAAGGCCAAGAGCCTGGTTTTTGTACATGTAATGATGCACATTATTAATATAAAAATGTCTCTGCGTGTGGACTGACCATGGTGAATGAGTGATGGGGGACTAAGCTTCCACAAAATCTGGGTAAGGAAGAGGGGGCTGAAAGGTTGGGAGAAGGGCTAAGCTTAAGATATTAAGACCTTGGGGATAGTGATTAAATATTATTCCAAAGCTGTGTAAATGTTTATGTTTTATCCTAAGTTCTTAGTTGGGGAAACATGTGCAAAATGGGGAGCATGAAGCCCCAGGGAGACAGGTGTCGACCTGGGTGCATGCAGTTAAAACCTTAGAGGGGAGCCGTGTTGGGGGTTTGACCTCTCATTTTCCATCCTTCATCTGAACTCGCGGGTGTCCATGATCGACCTCTGTTTCGATGTTTGTTCTGGGGAATTATTACCTGAACCGTTAAGTCTCTATGTGGGATCTCTGTACACCCTCACTCATCTCCGAAACCATAACCGTGAACCCGTCCTATGTTGCATGGTTGAGAAAACCAAAATTGACTGAGTCGTGTTGTGCTATCCTAGTGGGCTGTTGTGGCCGCATAGTTCCTCACCGTGTGAGGTTGCTTCCATTGATTGTGCATTTCTGAGCCTTGTTTTTGTGTCCTCACTGTGCTGGAATTGGTCAAAAGAACAGGTTTCCAAGCCTGTGAGCGACTCTCTCCAGGTGAGAGAGTGTGTGGAGGAAGTGAGAACTCCTGTAAGGGGTCCTATAGCTGCCACAGAGATCAGAGACTTCTGGTCTGGTCTGTTGCTAAAGCCTAAAGCAAGGAAGGTTTAGTAGCTGAAGGACTATCTGAGTGACAATGAAGGTGTATACTCCTGGGGTGGGACATGCATGTGGGGAAAGAGGGTCTGTGAGAAGTGGGTGTAAGTGACTCCTGGGAGAGAATATTTCCTCTGTAATTGTGTGTCTTTCGTTGACCTTGCCTAGCCTAGGATTCCCTTCCTAGTGGAGCTTAGTCCTAGCTCGGGGGTGACCTACTGCTGAGAGTGATGAGCAACGTGGTCTAAGGCTGGGAGGTTCGTGGAAGGTCTGCACGCAGTTGGTGGAATTACTACAGTTTCAAATATAAGTATGACTTTGTGCTTAATATTATGTTTTTCATGCCTGTGATGCTTATATGTTATCATGTATTCTATTGTGCATATGAATTATTGTTAATGTCCTTGATGATGTATATTAGCAGTAATCCTATGCTTACTCTGTATTGTTTAGAACAATCTATTAATTAGATTTAATATGCATGTTATATATATAAGTATGAGAATGTTCCACATAGTAGCGTTTCCTGACAAGTGGGTTGATGGCTGAGGATGTTACAATATGTTATCAGATCTCAAAAGGCCAAGTTAAGGTTGTGATTGGTAGCATTGCCCGACCTGTTGGTGGTCGGTGATGTCACACAGTCGTACATACAAAATGTGCGATATGAGGATTACGTAAACTCTACTGAAGATGGGATACTTAGTTGGCAGAGCATTACTTCATGTGCGTCAGACTCAGATAGAAGTTTGGAGAACTGGCAACAGAGGCTACATGAAGTTTCCGTAAGAATATGCACAAGAATAGATCATGCAGTAATGTGGGTAGGTATGGAGATAAGGGAACCACCGAGCTTCCATGGGTTAAACGATTTGGAAGCATTCTTGACACTTTACGAAGACGAAGTGATAGAAATTTAGATACTCTTAGAACTAGATATAGCACTCAAGGCCACATCTGCAAGATGGTGGGGCACACACAAAGAAACAATCAAGGATTGGTACCAATGTAAGCGGTTACTACGCATAATATTTGGCACAGAACAAAGAAGCAACCAACAACAAAAGTACGATGGACATGGGGCACTAAAAAAATAGTTGGAGAAGTACAAAGCACCATGGAAAATGACACCCCCAGAAGAATGACCTCATCATTTTGTACAGACATTAGAGGGCATCCCAACAAACTGGTATGTAGACCAGGAACTACGTAGAGGAACTATGAGTTGGAAAATACTACAACAAAAATTTACGGTCACTTTCTCATTTGAACATGAGAAACCCAACATAGATGCAACACTTAAGAAAATAATAGGGGTGATATTCATTAAGGAACCATAAGTTGAACTCATGAAAGAGGAACAACATCAGAAAAAACATAAAGTGAAAGAAATACTGTCATGCTACCATATACAGGAAGAAGCACCAGATGAAGATGATCCGTGTGATATTCAGATTGAGGAAGCTGAAGGAAAAAGAGAAGTGGAAGGTCCACCTCTAGAATCAAAAGTAATTTCTGCACCGATCAAGGTGAAGAAAGTCAACATCGGGACAATTGAGAATCCCAAAATGGCCAGCATTAGAGACTACTCAGATGAGAAAACAATGGAAAGAATAACATAGTTACTGCATGAGTACAATGACCTATTCACCACAATATTCACATAAATGAAGGGCATAGTAGGAGATCTAGGTGAAATGAAGATACCACTCAAAGATGAGGCAAGACCAATCAAACAATGACCATATAGACTAAATTTGATATATAAGCAAAAAGTCAAGGTTGAGATCGATAGGATGCTCGAAGATGGCATCATAGAACCTAGGGAAGAATCAAAATGGATAAGCTTGATGGTATCTCAAGAGAAAAAACAAGGCGGGATAAGAATATGCATTGACTTGAGGAAATTGAATGATGCGTGCCTACATGACCCGTTCCCTACACCCTTCACAGATGAGGTGTTGGAGAACGTAGGAGGATAGGAAGTTTATTCATTCAACGACATATTTTCAAGATACCATCATATCAATATAGCATCGAAAAACAGATACAAGACCACTTTTACTACAGAATGGGGATCCTACCAGTACACAGTCATGCCGTTTGGACAGAAGAATGCACCAGGAATATTTTCCAGAGTAGTCATAGATGAATTTAAAGAATTTATCCACCAGTTTCTAGAGGTATACTTGGACAATTGGACAGTCTATAATCTGTTGAAAGACCATGTAGAGGTCTTGTGACTGATGTTAGAAATATGCAGGGAGTGTCAGTTATTTTTAAACATCAAGAAGTGCATCTTTGGAACACATTTTGGGATACTATTGGGTCATATAGTATGCAAGCAAGGTTTACTAGTAGATCCTACTACAATTGTAGTAATCGTTAACCTGCCACCACCAAAAACAATTCATCAACTAAGAGCGACATTGGGACACACATGATACTACAATTTTTTTATAAAAGGGTACGCGCAGATCATCGCGCCAATGGAGAAACTGCTAAGGAAAGATACAAAGTTCTAGTGGAATGAGGAGTGTCAACACGGTTTGGATATGCTGAAAGAAAAGATGGTAACAATGCCAATACTAGTATTCCCAGATTGGGAAAAGACATTCCACGTACATGTACATGCATTTGCCATAACACTTAGAGCTATTCTGGCACAGCCTGGAGCAGGAGAATTGGATCATCCTATAGCATTTGGTAGAAGAAAACTGACAGAATCAGAGAAGAACTACAACACTACAGAGAGGGAAGGCCTAGCTATGGTCTATGCGATTCAAAAAGTTAGACACTACTTATTAGGGAAACATTTCAAGATGTTCACAGACCATTCAACACTCAAATACCTAATCAACAAGCTAGTGTTGGGGGGGAGAATTTGCTGATGGATACTGCTTTTTCAGGAATCTGATTTTGAAATAGTTAAACCAGGGAAGCTGAACATAGGACCAGATCAACTGTCAAGGATCACGAATGGGGAGGAACCTACAAATCTAGAGGAAAAATTTTCAGACGTACAATTATTTTCAGTCCATATCGCTGATGGATACTTCACATACATTATCCAATACTTGAGTAGAGGGACTGCGCCACATGAATATAATACCATGCAGAAGAAAAACCTAGTATTCAGGGCTGCAAATTATCAACTGATTGCAGGACACTTATACAAAATGGGCGCAGCTAACATCTTGAGAAGATGTGTGCTAGAACATGAAATACCAAGGATCTTAGAAGAATCCCATGAGGGAACAACAAGAGGACATTATGTAGGCAAAGCTATCACACAGAAGGTATTGTGCATATGAATATGGTGGTTGATCATTCACAGAGACTCAAAATAGTACTGCCAGAAATGAGATGTATGTCAAAGGGTTGGTAAACCGAATAGAAAGGATGAGATGCCCCTGTGACCACATATAAATTTGCAAGTATTTGACAATTGGGCAATAGATTTTGTGGGACCAATTGACCCACCAACAAAGAGGACAGGAGTGAGGTACATCATCACCATGACAAAATATCTGACAAGATGGGAGAAAACAACACCAATCAAATATTGCAGCGCAAAGACAACATCACACTTCCTGTTTGAGCAAGTGATCACTAGATTTGGTTGCCCAAGTATTTTGATGAGTGACTAAGGAAATCACTTCATTAACAATACTATTAAGGCTATGATCAAGGAATTTGAAGTTCATCATCAAAAGAGTACACCATATCATCCACAAGCAAATGGAACAGTAGAAGCCTTTAACAAAATCCTTTAAAAGGCACTGACGAAGATCTGTAATGTCAATAGGGATGATTGGGACCTAAAAATACTAGCAGTATTGTGGGTATACAGGACCACATGCAATAATGTGACAGGACACACGTCATTCAGATTGGTATATGGACGATAAACAATGGTGCCATTATAATTTTTGGTACCCAATCTGCGCGTAGCAACAATTACGGACATGGAAGAACGAGGTGCAGTACAGGATAGGATGAATCAACTAATGATCATGGAGGAAGATAGGATCCTATAAGGGTTACACCAAGAAGTTCAGAAAGCAAGGGACAAATATTGGCATGACAGACACATCAAGAGGAAAACTTTCAAGGAAGGAGACTTAGTGTTTATGTATGACAGTAAATCCCTTCAACACCCAGGAAACCTCAGAATGGACTGGTTAGGACCATACAAAGTAAAAACTATCACATATGGGGGAGTTGTATAGTTGAAGGACTTAGGCAACACATAAATCAGAGGGATGATCAATGGGATTCGACTAAAGTTGTACAAGGACAGTTGACCACCCGCAACTTGAGAGTCACTACGAAGTAAAACAACAACAACAACAACAACAACAACAACAACAACAACAACAACAACAACAACAACACCAAGAAAATATAGTGCAGGGCATGAAAAGGTAACAACAGAGGCATAGTGCGTCGAAAATATAAGGAACACGCTCCCAAAATAGAAGGAACATACACACTCAATAATGCTATCCCGATGGAGACAAGACCAACGGTTACTAAAAATAGGAAACACATGGGAAAGGCAGATATGGAAAAAGAAGCGCGAATTGATGACGACTGATGGGACGCATCATTAATCACATCAACTGGCGATGGCAAGGGAAACCAATGGAAAGTATGAAGGAAATGACGGTTCAATTAAACCATAATCATGGTAACATCTCCGACAAGATTCACATGACACTGATACAAAGAAAGAACGTGAGAGTGGAAAGGTTATTGAGAAATCAGGAAAGGCACATAGCGATAGAGCATACGAAGCAGAGAGTGAAGGTTGCAGAGGCCACTGAGCTCAGTGAACGACAAATTTACCACCATGGTACCACCCAAATAAGGAGAACTGAACCAAACTGCTAGACGACCCTGAATTAGTACTAGAGAACAATCGCAACCACATGGAAGAAAACAATAACCATTTCAGCCCCCAGAAGTCGTCAATGTGGACGAAATACCATCGTCGGATACAACACCAGGAGGCCCCACACCCATTTTGGAGGAAACCCAACAGACAACTCCAACGGGCATGGACAATGATATGCTAGAAGAGGGACATAACCAAGTGCAACCCATAAAACCTTGAAGAAGCCCCGAGATTCAATATGAAGACTCCAAACCAGGAAGAAATGACCATGCTAGAAGGATCACAGAAAACCACGTCAGAAAAACCACAGGAGGGAGTAGTGGAAAATGTTATTGACTGACCAGAGGAGTATGCTGAAGAGAAAACAATGGAGGCTAGAACATCGAGCTAGCCACTACAATGAAAGGACAAGAAAATGGTACCTAGGTCACCGCACAGGCAACCCTCCACAACAATTGTCTTTCCGCACTTTCCGAAAGGGGTATGTGTACCAACAAATTTGTTAGGCCACGTAGAGAAATTGAGGTACTCAAACCATGATTTAATGGACATGGACAAGTTCCCGGAGTTCTCCAAGAAAGTATACCTACATACTATGGGTATAGGACCCTTTGGTGAACCAATCAATCAACCATTCTAGTGGGCAACAGGACTGGCCAAAATTGGGATTCTAGGTCTGTTGGACCTACCACAGTTTGGGAGAGGCTAGTATGCAAAAAACTGTGTCAAGCAGCCGATGGAGGTCACACATGGAAGATATCTATGGTTGGAATAGATTGTCTCAATAGACGTAGAAATCATCTCACACATCATAGGGCTTCCTTCATGGGGTGAGGATCTTGCACAGTTCCTGGAGGACAAAACTAAGGAGAAAGTGTCAGATGAGGAGATGAAGAAGAAATATGACACCGAAAGGGGGTCATGCAGAATCATCATGAGGTGTATTAGTGACATCATGACAAGAATGGCCACAAAAATTATGGCATGCAAGTTTCTCAGGAAATGCCTCAAGGAGGAAGTCCCAGCCGGGGTTGTCACAGCTACAACATAATGTGCCGAGGGCACCACACTCAATTGGGCCCTTTATTTGTTGAATCTGTTCCTATACGATTGCAAGGATGTGAAGGATCTGGGGACATAATTTCATTACTCATGGATACTCATCTTGATAGCCGTGATTAGATGGAAGGAGCTAAAGTATTCATTTTTTCCACTAGACCCAAACCCTTTCATAGAGCGTGATACTTATCGCTTGGAGCCGCTTCAAACTCCAAAAATAGAAAAGTGAATGAAACTATATTGGAAGGTTATCTCCGCAAGATACAAGACACCATCACCAACACCTAGAGGATAACACCAGAAGCAATTGCACAGTATCAGGGCATAACCAAATTCAAATATACTAGACATGCAATGTGGATCCAGGCACGAAAATATTCCGACAATAAATGGTTACAACTGCGCTACTGCATCACGCAGACATACATAGAAATGACCATTAAGGCTTGGGAAGATGATTGGAGGATTCCAGTCCTCATTCGAGAAATATCTGCAGAGATAGAGGAGGAGGAGGTAAGACAGGAACACACAGATGATGAGGAGGTAAGACAGGAACACACAGATACTGAGGAGGTAAGACAAGAACACACACATGNAGATGATTGGAGGATTCCAGTCCTCATTCGAGAAATATCTGCAGAGATAGAGGAGGAGGAGGTAAGACAGGAACACACAGATGATGAGGAGGTAAGACAGGAACACACAGATACTGAGGAGGTAAGACAAGAACACACACATGTTGAGGAGGTAACAGAGCCCAAGAAACCAAGGACAAGTTAGAACAAGGCACAATATAATAAAGGGGGGACATCCAAGACAAGCATCCATACGGGGAAGAAGATCAACACACAAGCACCACAGGTACAATAGAAACAGGCACAGGAAGCACAAGAAACTACAGCAAGTGCTACTCCACAAGAGCTAGTCCAGACTAAGAGGCCAGTCATCCAGACGAGGGGTGCATAGAATAAGGAAAAGGCACAGAAAAATCCCCCAAAATACATGATCACTTAGGATGATGTAGACATGGTGGCTCAAATTATCCAGGATTGCACAGTCGAGGATTTCGAGAATGTTGCGTGCCAAAGGGACATAATTGAAGAAGAACTGACACACATATGACAAATCCTCAGGTAACTCAGGGAAGCATAGAAAACCGATGATAATGTAGAAATGGGCCCGTCAGCATCACAGATAGGAGGTGAATTTGGATCAAGCGAGTGGGATAGGATCCAGACGACAACACAACCAAGATCAACATTTCATGTCACACTGAGCATGCTGTGCATGGACGAAATTGTGGGGAAGAAACCCCTAAAAGACTTAGCTCAAATACAATTGATATTGATGTGGATACCAACAAAGGAATTGTATAAACTACAAGTTAGTGTTACACATGAGGTACAGTCTTGCACATGCACAAATGCAACGAAATTGCAACAGACAAAGGATAATCAGGACGAGTTGGAATTGGTACTTGAGCAGGCTAATCTCAAGACCAAATAAGAGAAGGAATGCGCGAATGGATTGGAATAGAAATTGGTCATAGCTTACAAAAATCCAAAAGGATGCATAGACAACCAAACTCACGGTTATAGAAAAGATTGATCAAATTTTGTAGAAAATCGATCAATACCAACATGAGATCAAGCATCTCCGAGAGTAGCTCACACCCAACACTCCACCAAAGGTGAAGGAGAAAAGGAAACATGAGGCAACAAAACAAATAAAAAATATAGAGTGACAAGTCCACACGATGACCAACTTGTTTGACAAAGCAACACAACTCTAGATGAAGCTGGAAGAGGATCAACATGTCCAATAGTGGGACTAGGAAGGAGAAAGGATAAGTGTAGTTATCTAAGACCTCAAACATAGGAAGAAGACAATGTATATCAAAGAGAACATCAAAGGAGTGCAGGACATGAAGAAACTGCAGCCATAACTCATAATTGCATAGACACAGAAAAAAAAGCTCCATGATCAAATGGAACTACTCTAGGAGCGAGAATAATTGAGCCTGGGTCAATCATGTTAAAGGTATAGCTCAGATAAAAAACCAAAAATGATATAACACGAAAGGCATATGATATTAGACGAAGCCCATGAAGGAATAATGAGAGGATACTATGTAGGCACCCACAAGTAACGCTACAATTGTTTGAAAAATGGGCTATCGATTTTGTTGGGCCAATTCACCCACCCACAATAAGGTCAGGCGCATGATACATCATCATTGTGAAAAAATACCTCTCAATATGGGTAGAGGCAACACCAGTTAAATATTGCAGTGCAGAGACAACAACACACTTCCATTTTGAACATGTGCTCACCAGATTTGGATGCCAAAGGATTCTGATGAGTGACCAAGGCACTCACTTTATCAACAATAATATCAAAGTTCTGACAGAATAATTTGAGGTATACCATCAGAAAATTATGCCATACCACCCTCAAGAAAATGGAACAGTGGAAGCCTTCATAAAGATCCTAGAGAATGCCTTAACAAAGATTTGCAATGTCAATAGGGACGACTAGGATTCAAATATACTGACAGTACTATGGGCCTATAGAACCACCTGTAAGAAGTTGACAGGGAAGACACTATTTATATTGGTGTATGGAAAAGAAGCAGTGGTGCCATTAGAATTCTTGGTACGAAGTCTACGTGTCGTAACAATTACAAACATGACAAAGCGAGGCGCAGTACAAGTAAGGTTAATCAACTGATGAGCATGGAAGAAGATAGGATTTTAGCAGGCTTTCACCAAGAAGTAAAAAAATCAAGGGACAAAGCTTGGAATGACTGACATAACAAGAGAAAATTTTTCAAGGAAGGAGACCTAGTCCTACTGTATGACAACAAGTTTTTTCAACATCCAGAAAAGTTCAGATTGCATTAGTTGGGACCATATGAGGTCAAGACTGTCACAGACATAGGAGATGTATAATTGAAGTATTTGGAAGGGACAAAATTAAGGGGCATGATCAATGGGAGTCGAATGAAGCTGTACAAGGACAATCGACCATTCAAAACTTGAAAGTTACCGTGCAGTAAGAACCAAAAAAAAATTCTGTGCCACAAGCTTGTAAGTCAGCATGGAGAAAAAGAGAAGAGCCCGTGTGCACTAGTCACCGAGTCAGTGTGACAAAATAATAATTTTGTGCTCGACATAAAGGGTTTGAAATCCAAGGACTCCGCGTGCTCAAAAATACCAACATGCCAGAAAAAGGACCAATGGTCGGAAAATGCGGCAATTAAGAAAATGACGAATGTGGAATTCAGGCACCTTCCAAATGAAAATGACGACTGTGGAATTCAGGCACCTTCCAACAATGCTTGTCTTGTTGTCTTTTGTGCTTGCAGCGCTTTCTCTTCCAAATGAAGAGCCTTCATTTCGGTGGCATTCCTGAGCAGTCATTTCGGTGGAGAAGATCAGGACTTCCACCGAAATGAAGGCTCTTCATTTGGAAGAGAAAGCGCTGCAAGCACAAAAGACAACAAGACAGGCGCTGTTGGAGCCCCTACAAGAAAGGGTAGAGAAAATGGTCATGGAGAGCGATGCAAATAAGAGGAGCATTGAATAGATTGGGTATGAGGGAGGAGATATCTTACAATCTCCTATCACGGAGTAGGTGGTCATCGTTATGGCCTAAAAGAGTAGTCAAGATCACCAACAATGCTAGCAGATAATGAAAATGTATGACACACTACGACAGGCAATAACAGAAGCAGGAAGCATGCAATGACATTTGCACAAGTTAGGAAGTGACTCGAGACAAGTCACGATGCTAGTGTTGGGGGTCTATTGGGCACATGCCCATTTTGGGGGAAAAATCATGACGTGGATGAAGTACAATTGGTAGGGAGGCATGCGAGGCACGCATGCAAGAAGATGGGAAAGAAAGACAGCTGGCAGGAAAAGCTGTGGATGAAAGGAAAACGTAGATACATAGGATAAAATCGTGCAAGGCCAACATGCAAGAAGACCTAACTATGTTAGGGTTTTGGTAAGAGAATGTAACGACCAATGAGCCATAAACACATATAAATAGATATTAGGAGGTCT
>SNQJ01S0076691.1:18177-32219 GCA_010110895.2 Picea sitchensis
TGTTGAGCTGTAGGGAGTCATAAGGGTAGAGCTTGAGGATTATATCACAGGCTGAGGAGCTTGGTGTGATATAGTCCACCTCATAATATATCTCGACCCGACTGAGGACAAGTTGTAAAGCGCGTGTCGCTATAGTTTTGGAACTTCCATAATAAAAGAGCTTGAGAGATAGATATTTGTGGATGTATCCCAGGAGGGGTGAACCACCATAACACCTATGTTATGTGATTGAATATTTGTGTCTCTTTTACTGTCAATAAGTAGATGTTAGAATGAGGTATGAATGAATTAATGGATCTAATTTCATTACATGCATGAATGAGAACGACAATATATTTCTATAATAGTAGATAGAATTCACAGTGCCCAATTCACAGATTCCCATTCACTCCTAGACTACAAGTACTTGAGTATTGCAGTCACCCATTAAGACTATCTCGGGTGAGACTGTGTAGTGTGCTCTGTGTGTTGCGCTGCCTTCTGGTTTACCAGGAGGACCAATACTTTTAGAGGCTTTGTTGGATCCTTATTAGACTTGAACCTGGGTCAAATCATGTTAAAGGAATAACTAAGATAAGAAACCAACAAGAAGTTAGTAATTGTTGTAATTTTATGTCATTTATAATGTTTTATGGTGATAATTATTATCTTGTTGCATGTTACTTTGTTTTGGTGAAACCCTTGGGAGGAGACATAAGTTTTTTTCTCCTCCATATGATTTGTTTGTCCAAGTTTTGTGAAAGTATTCTCTTGTTAGGATTCAAGGACGTAAGGCCAAAGAGGATTTTCACCTTAGGGTTTTGATCCTAGTCTTTGATCCTTGACTTCGGTCATCTAGAAGAGAGAAAATGACACCTAGGGCCCAAGAGGATTTGCATCCTATGGATTATTTTCTTGAAGGTTTAGTCCTAAGGCCCAAGAGGCTTTTCACCTTAGGGTTTAAACCTCTTTCTTCTTTATCATATAGTTCAATATTCAAGGTGTCGCATGCTTGAATCCATAAGCCCTAAAAGACAATGACACTAGTCTAAAGCTCTTCTTGTGGGGAAAATCACACTTAGAACTAACATTCTCTCTCTCAAAGCGATTTTACTAACTTCTTTAGCTATAACTTCAACACACTAGTGATATTTATTGTTATTGTTATAAATTTTTTCTATAGCCACTAGGGTTTACTTAAATTGTTGCATACATACTTGGAATAGTGGCAAAAGATACTCAAAATTCAGATCTATCAATTGGATATTATTGTACATGTTCAAGGCTTGGTTTATTTTCTAAATTGCTACATTTCTGAGTACTTTTTTTTATCGTTGTTGCAAAACATTGATTTTTGTTATACTTTACTTTATTGTTGTAATTTTACCACAACCATTTCATTTATTGATTATCTAGTGTCTAAGAGGATATTAATGACTTCCATGACTTGGTAATTGTCTATATTATGCTTCAAATTGTTTATTATCTTGTACATGTGAACCATTTACCTCTTTACCTTTTCTTATCGATCCTATACCTAACATGAAGGTGACCAATATAGGGGGTTATAGATTTGGATAATATTTCTATAAGATCCCTCAAGGTCACCAGGGAAGCCTCCATTGTGTTGGAATTTATTCCATCACTAAAATGAGGGAAGTGCACATCTACTAAGGTGAAACTTATAGAAGCTTCCAATTGTTACACAATATTTGGGATCTTGTAGAGGGATTTGCACAAGTACAAATTCTGTGATAACAGGGCCCAAATCAAAGATAATCCACTAGAAAATCTAGTGATGGCCACTGCTAAGGTATCATTGCCTTTCCAACATTTTTGGGCTATAATGAGCATGGAGTCCTAGTGACATTTAGTCTCACGTAGGATTTTCCTGAGCTATTATTTTCCTTAGTAGACATCACTTGCTAGGGCCATTGAGTCCTCTTATATTCCAAGAGATAACCTTCATAACCTTCATTTTAAACTTTTGGTTGGGAGGTGATGTATTTCTTTGGAAGCTTGATGGATTTTCCACAATCCACTAAGAGGGCTCTAGTTTCTTTCATATTTTTTCCCACCTCTTTTTTTTCTTCAACAATCAATGTTTTCTGGTACTTAAGTCTTGTAGTTCTGATACCCAATCCTCCTAGGGAAGTATTTCTTTCATATGCACTACCATGTTTCATTTTCCATTTTTTTGGATCTCGTTGAAGCTATTGAAGATAAGTTATTGGAAGGTTGGCAAGGTGTTGTTCTCCATGATTTTCTATTAAGGTTGGAAGGTCAATTTCTGGTTGCTCAATGTTCATGTTTTATTGTATATTGTCTTCCTTTGAATATGGGTAGGTTTCTTCCTCTGTGTCCATATAATTCTCCTCATCCTTGTTCTCCTTGGATCTCTGGTTAGAGTCTTGTGACCTTGTATTTTGATGTTTCTGATCAACCAAGTTAGAATTTACTTTGTTATCCTTGGAATTTCTCCAATGATTCACTCTCATGTGGCCTATTCTCCTTTGTGTTTGGTAAAACTTGGAAGCTATTATTTATTTGCAGTGTTGATTGAGGGGTTTGGATTGGTGGATTTTCTCTCTGACTTTTTCTTCTTGGGGAGTGTGGTGAAGCCCTTTGTTTCATTAGCTTCTTTTAAATATTATGTGTTAATCCCTATGTTGCATGGGAAATGTATGAAGATATGGCCATGTTCATAGCATTTACGACATCAAAAAAGGATGTTCTCGTAGTCCATGGTATGGGTTCACTCAACATCCTAAAATCTAATGGTTATAGACTCAGGAAGAGCTCCGACAACATTCATGTATATGCATATTTGAGCATATGAGGCGTATCTACCATTCTTTGTAGCTTCTAAAATTAAAAAAAAGCATCTAAGCATATTACCTCTGCCTTCCTAGGTTTACATTTCCTAGAACTCATGTGGAAGGGAGTACTTGCGTATCCAAATAGGGGCTTAGGTGAAGTCCCACTTTTGAAGGGTAAACCTTTCTATCCAATAATGTAGGTGTAGGCCGACTAAGCTAAAAAAATACAGGCCTTCTTCAAATATTTTCTCTCTATCCTTGATACATGCAAAAATTTCTTTAAAAACTCCTTAGATCCTAGTTTCAGATCTGTTTGGCCCCAATGCACCAAAGAGGCACCAACAGGGCCAGAACCAAAAATAGGAGTACGCAAGGTCAAGAGGGGGGAAGAAACCCAGCCAAGAAGAAACCTAGAACACAAAACAAACCACTAAGGGGCCCTACACAGACTCCACCATGCGAAGAACAACCACTAATACATTCAACGGAAGAAGTGCACACGAAAGAAATAGGCATAGGAAATCCCTGAGGAGGAAGAACCAGGGATATGAACCTAGGATATTCTAAAGGTAGAAGAAAAATATCCAACCACTGTCAGAGATACTCAGAGGCCCACTAGTGCTGAGCCATCAGACACCCAAGAGAGGCAGCTAGGGGAGAAAACTGGTGGTGGCTGAAAGAAGGCGAAGACCCACAAACCATAGAGCCATATATCACTCACCCCAAATGATGTGGAGTTAGTAGAGACAACAGTTGAGGAAAGACTGTCTGAGGTGTGGGAGAATGTAGAGAAGCACATGGATTCAATTTTGGATCAAGTGAAAGAGGTAAAAATTGTGTTGGAGCAGTTAAGGATTGGGGCAACACATCCACCAAAAGAAACACCCATGTAGGCTAAGGAGGGAGTGCCATTGCCTAAAACAATGTAATTTGTAGCACAGGCGAGCGCCAATTTCATCATCATGCCTGAGATGATGTTGCTTGATGAAGAAACAACACATAAACCCCTAAAGGACATCGAGAGGTTGAACATGGCATTGGCCAAGATTCCAACAAAGGCATTGTATAAACTTTAGGTAAGAGTTGTGCAGGAGATTCAGTTTAGAGAAAGAGCGGACGCATAGAACCTACAGGTAGCCAAGACATAAAACATCTCGATGAAGGAATCCCTCAACCTTGAAGCGCAACAGAAAGAGAGAGCGGAGCAAAAAGTGGAGGATATGGAGAATTAGATCCACATACTGTTTCAAGAAATCCCCGAGAACACAAATGAGGAAGAAGGGTCTTCGAAAGAGAAGCTTCGAAGGATAGAGAAGACTGCCCAACAATATAAAGAGAAAATTAAAGAGCTGGATGAGAACGTCACACCCACTACTCCCCCAGAAGTCAGAGTGCAGCAGGAACATGATGTAACAATAGTTGCAGAGGACATCGACCAAAGCATACAGATAGTCATTGAGCTATTAGAAAAGAGCGCACAACTGTGGACTCACCTCCTAGAGGATGGAAGCCTCCAAGAACTACAAGAGAAGGAAACCAAAATCCATGCAACAATGGTGTAGGTGAAGCAACAATAAAAAATAGTGTCATTTCCGGAGAAGATCAGGACTGCCATCGAAATGAAGGCTCTTCATTTGGAAGAGAAAGTGATGCAAGCACAAAAGACAACAAGGTAGGTGTTGTTGGAGCCCCTGCAAGAAAAGGTAGAGCAAATGGTCATGGAGAGCGATGCAACTAAGAGGAGCATTGAACAGATTGGGTCCGAGGGAGGATATATCTTACAATCTCCTATCACAGAGCAGGTGGTCATCGCTATGGCCTAAAAGAGAAGTCAGGCTCACCAACAATGCTAGCAAATAACGAAAATGTATGACGCACTACGACAGGCAATAACAGAAGTAGGAAACAAGCAATGACATTAGAACATCCCGTCCTGATATAATGAAAGTTGTTGGAATGGTAGGTCGTTATCAATCTGCTCCAAAACAAAGTCACTTAGTAGCTGTCAAAAGGATATTCAAACACTTGAAGGGAACAATGACTTATGGTTTATGGTATCCTAGAAATCATAATTTTCAATTAACTGCTAATTCAGATGTTGATTGGGCAAATTGTGTGGATGAGAGAAAGAACTAGTGGAGGTGCATTTTTCCTGGGTGACTCGTTAGTAGCATGGCTTAGTAAGAAGCAGGGATCTATTTCCTTATCAACTACATAGGCAGAGTACATTGCTGCTGCTACTTGCTGCACTCAGATTTTATAGATGATACAAACTCTTGCAGATTTGAAGGTAACTTATTCTGATCCCATCCCACTTCACTATGATAACATCAGTGCCATTAGTGTCTCCAACAATCTTGTACTTCATTCAAAGACTAAGAATATACCAATAAAATACCATTTTCTCAGAGAACAAGTTACAAATAGAGTTGTTCAGTTGAATTATATTCCTTCCACATAACAGATAGATGATATCTTTACTAAACCATTAGCAATGACACCATTTGAATATATTTGTCAAAAGTTGGGGATCATATCTTCTTTTGTATAATCTATTCACTTTGTCAAGGGAGTACTTATTGAATATCTGTCGTATTTTTGGTAAGTATTGTAACAGCTCAGGGGGAGCATATTTTCTTTGAAATTGATGTCAAAGGGGGAGAAAAGTTGTGGTTGTGGTTATTTGTCTGAATACTACAACAAATCGGTGCAGTTTGGATACAATAACAAATAGGTGCAGTCTTGATGCTACAACAAATCAGTGCAGGTGTAGCCTTTCATGGTTTCCATCAATTCCAAAGGGGGAGATTGTTGGCATATATTTCAGGAAAAGAATGTGCTTGTCATTGATGTCAAGAACAACAATGGTGACACTCAGAAAATTGATGGCAAGAACAACAACGAGGACACTCAAAAGAGAGCAGAGGATGAAATTGGATCTCAGCCATTAGATCAGAGTGTGAAGGACCGTTTCATCCAGTATAACTGTGAGGAGGATAATGGCCAAGATCCATCCTCCAAATCACGATATGCACATTCACGAAATGATATGGGTCATTGGATCCAGAGGACACGTGGTGAGAGATCAACATTTCGTTGATTGAAGAGTCAAAGGAATGAGGTTCTCTAACCTTTGAAGTCGCGAAATGTGAAATCGCAATAAGATATGGACTGTTAGATCATAGAAGATCGTGGGCCGTTGATCTAGATCAAATTTCTGAAAATTGGGAGTCGGGATAAGGGAGGTGAGTAGTCCTCTAACTTCGCGAAACACAAAGTCCTGATAAGATCTGGACCGTTAGATCACAGAGGGCTATGGACCGTTGATCTGATATGAAGTCCAAATTCGTGAAGAGGAGATATTGACGATTGGATCGAGGACTAATCTGGGCCTTCAGATCGAGGAGAGTTCTATGAGAGGAGATCCAAGTCAACAAGGACAACTGCAGACCATGTTAGACCGTTGAGTCATAGGAAATCTTAGACTGTTGATATGAGGTGATTAAAGTCACGAGTTCAGGAATCAGAAGAAGGGAGGTGCTCTAACGTTCGACATCGCGAGTCATGAAGTCATGAAACGCTCGAATGCTTGGCTCGTGGTCATAGCCATGGTCACATCAAAAAAGGATCTTGCATGTTGCTAAGCTCCACCTCAGAATTTCACAAGTTGGGAAAATAGAGGTGACTCACAGTCGATCACCCAAAACACGAAATCATGAAACAAATTTTGTTTGGCGTATGGTCATAGCGAGTGGGCATGTGGGGAGAAACACGCCCAGTGCTAGTTCGTGTAGGTAAAGTTTGCAAGGAACATATTTGATAAATCAACAAGTTTTTGTGTGCTTGATCCAATGATGCTGATTATCTCGACAATCTGATCGAACAGTTACTATTGCACTTCACGGATTATTGATCAGTTATGATTCAGTTAGCAGAACTGAATCGTAGTCCCTGGATAATTGGTGATTCGGTTTCTTGTGCATTTCTTTGGAGATTCGAAGTTTAACCGAATGGAAGTATCGTATAAAATCAATACACCGTGACTGTGTTAGGTTGGTTGTTCTCACTAGAAAAATGAGTTGAACTGGGAGAAAACAAAATCACAGTATGCACAGTGTGAGATCAAACTCAGAGATGAGAAAGAGAAGATGAACAAAACATAAATGGTGAAAAGAGAAGAATGTAAACATACCAAAGAGAATGAGAGGAACATAGAAAGAACATATAGAAAGAGACAACAAATCAAGCCAAGTATGAACAAAACAGAAGAATAGTGAAGCAGAGAAGAATTGCAGAACAAAGAAGAAGTGGTAAGAATTGATATATCTGTATTTTTGGTTATTCAGTCATTTATTTATTATCAGGGAGGTAGGGAGGTTCTAGCGAGGATTGTTGTCCTCTGTTATTCAAGTTGGTTCTTGATTACTGGAAGTTGTAGCTTTCATCTAGTTGTGGCTAGAAAACAGGGTGGAAGGGTGGTGCTAGGGAAAATACAAAGTTTTCTATATGCAAGTTGGTGCCTGTATAAGTGGAAGTAGGTGCTTCCATCCACTTGGTGCTGAAACAATCAGGGAGTTGGTGATAGAAAAACCAGAGAGTTGGTTCTCTCAACAAGTTGCAACTTGCAAAACAGAGGTGGTAGCCTCAGTTTGAGTTGGTGCTCAAAAATAGATGACGTACAGAACATAAAAGACTACCTATAATTCGAAGAAGAAGAGGTTTTCTCCCTTTATGGGTTTCCTTGTGAAAAATCTGTCTCTGTGTATATCATATGTGACTAATGTTTATTGTTTCTGTTGTTCATATCTTGTATAATCTTGATGGCCACCTGGAGAAGATTGAAAAATGTTTTAATAGACATAATATTGTTTAAGCACAGTAACAATTGATTCATGCCCCTCTCATTTGTCTTATTAATTTCAACAGAGGGGACTTGTAATGTGCGAAAAAGTGAGATAATGGCAGGGAAATAACGAAAATTGTACATAAAACAAATCAAGTAATCAATAGACATAACTCTGTACTCAATACAAAAAATACCAACACCAATTCAATAATTACTGTGTATCAAAACTGTTCACTATTCAACATTTAAATTCCTCAAAAATTTCTCAACTAGAACAATCTGCAATCATACTCATAATCGAAACGACTTTCAAAAATCCTCTTTAGAAAGTGCTTGGTCTTTAATTTATTTTATTTCCTCTCAAGAATTAAAAGAAAACACATAACAACATTTCTCCACCTCTATCCCATAAGCATCACTATAAAATATCATACCCTGTCTATCAATTCACAATCGACCAATTTAAAACTATGCACATGTCCCTTCCAAATCGAACAGACTTCCAGAACATGCCAAATTCATACACTCTTCATCATATCAACCATTAAGTTTTTGCAATGAAACCACATTCAATATAAAACTCGAGCTTCATCACTATCAATGCAATTATTTACAATATGCATGATGATTCAATAATAGATACATAGTGAACATAACGAAATAAACACAGTTACCAATTCCATAATTTTCTATAACCCCGATTGGTCCTACTGAAACACATAGTAGTCTCCAATTTGCAATTAACACCATGCTGTAAGAACACAACGATCAAAAGTATAACGAAAAAGAGGCAGCCCCTGACTGTATATTATTACTCATTCCCAATCACAACTTTTCAACCAATTTCATCATAGGAAGATGAGATAGGGACTCGAAAAAACATTCCATAACCAGTCCACTTGATAACCAATCTTTGACAACCAAAAAGATGCTCGATAGGAGTAAGAACAATTGGGGATTTTTAAAATTAGGCTCTATCACAACAAATACAAAGAGGTAATCAAGAGTGCGCTCAGTCATCAATAGCATAGATAAATGGAGGTCCTCATAAGCATATAAAACATAGGCAAAGACCCTTTAATACAAGCATAGTAGAAAACCACAGGGTTCCTTATAACTCCCGTTCGGGGAAATGACACAATAGTTAGTCACAGAGGAAACAATGATGGGTAGGGTAGAAAACTGATGCACATAGTGCATTTTGCATTTGCAGAGGAGAAGCAAATGTCCACTAGACAATGACAGTTACCTAGAACACACAGAGGTATAACCTCTGTCTATTTCTTAAGAGCCAAATCATTTGACAACAATGCCGGTGAGGATGCATAACCCGAGGCATAAATTATATCACCCAACAACCATATAGCATATATATATTGACATTATGGCCACCCTAAGACCAACTTCTGAGATGATTTGATGCCAAGACCATGTGAATAAGCCCACGACCATGACTCTGGAAAAATACACAACAACCAAATGGCAGTCCGAACACGACTAGACAGGGTTACCCTCATAACTGTGAGGAAGAAACCATCAAGAATACACAGGGAAAAACCCTCCACCATTAAAACACATAGTGATAATACCCATAGTCATTCAAAAATCCACAGAGACCCACCACGATTTTAACCAACAGAGCAACCAACAAATGCATAACTCAACAAAAAACTAATTCTTTTACTTGCAATCCAAACAATTACACAATCATTCCAGAGAGAAAAACCACACATTTACACAGTTGCAATTCACAGGAAAAAACAAAACCAAGCATTATTGAGCCATTGTTTGTTCATACACAGAGCGTAATTCATGGATGGGGTGAAAAAGAACCATACCTGTAATCGAGAGCTTAAAAGGGCGAGTTGGTTGAGCGTTTTCTTCCCAAGCCTGAATTGTAGAGCTTAACCACCAACAGATCAAAATGCAACAAGAACCATACTAGGGTTATGACCTGATGGGGAGAGTATGGAGTGACGTGAATTTACTACACATCGCTTCCATCTCCTATCCTATTCGATTCCTAAGTACAAGACAACCAACAATCACCATATCATTTAAACCATGTAATCAATTTCTAAACCATTGAAAACTACAACGATTATTCCTTTCCCAATGTGCCACCCAAAACATTCACGTTAACCTTTGCCAATTTTTCATGCCATACCATATGCCTTGCAATATCATATGCGCCCCGAAATAACTCAAATAAAAAATCACATAGCCACTAACCAACCATATAATAGTTAGGACTAACACTAACATGTTTTACATTTCCATTTGCACATAACCTTTAACATAGCTTAAGCATAGGCCCTTTCTTTTAGGATTGTTCCCATAAGTTTCTTCCCTTTGTTTTGGTTATGTCATTACTAACATATTTATTGTGTATGTGTAGCTAGGTAATAAATCATGGTGACATGATTAAACATAGMAACTGTAAATATATGCCAATCATAACATAAAAATAAAGCTTTAAATAACAGAACATCTCATAAAATGCATCATCCACCTGTCACTATGTCAAAATGAAACCAAGAATGCATTGTCAACCATATAGGACCCTGTAAGMAACATCGAAACAACAACAAAAAATGTGTGATATGGCTATCTCCGAGCCTCTAGTCTACAAGGAAATCCCACCTACCAGTATTATATTATTAGCATAGTTTAAATAATAGGGTTTTAGCAATACTTTGCGGTAGAAATTCCTCGTTGCGATTTTAATCATCAACAAAATGGCGACTCCATAGGGAAATTTGTTTCCAATAGATTAAGAACTCAAAATGTATGGTTTCGCAGACCAAGTAACATCATATCAAGAAGATATAAATCAAAATGATTATTCCACAAGGGGAAGTGAGTAGATTTAATGGAAAAATGATTGGGAACTTGGGAATAACTCATGGAAAGTGTTAAGTATGAGGGGGTTTATCCTTGTAAGCATAATCATTCAACCAAAATTTTCTATTGAATTCAAGGAGAATTTTTTTTTGGACTTTCTCTTTTAAATCTCAAAATGGATGAAGAAATGGAAAGCAGAAGCGGGAAGTAACCAACTATCTCATAAGCCAACAGTGAAAGAAGATAACAAATTCAATGACGCCTTTAGGGGGAACATCATAACAAATTTGTAAGCTTGATTGCTATTGACTAACAATACTTTGTAGGAGTGTCGCTATAGCAGAATTGATCCAACATTTTATTCTTGACCAAAAAGTGAAATCAAAAGAACAAAAACAAGAAATGTCATAACATAAATGAAACTGCAAAATTGAAAACAATAGAAATGGAATGACAGAAATGAAAACAACATAAGGAAAACTACTAAAATGAAAGAAGAATTGAAAACTGTTTTAAAAGCATAATTGAAAAAGAAGTAACGAAAAAATACTAAAATGAAAACATAACTGAACTATTGATATACAAAACAATCCAAACAATGTTAAACTCTTCAAGTTGGTTCCACGTAATGTTTTAAGTGAGAACTTTTAGTGTTGTAGGAAAAAAATCTCTCTTGCAAATCCTTTAGAATGTTAGAGTTTGCACCCAGGAAAAAACAGATCTTGAAAGGACCCAACCATAAGTTTTTAATCTTCGAGACATCTGATCATATTTTAGAGTATACGATTAGATCATCAAGATAGATATGAATAATCTTGTCGATCAAATTGTCAAAAAACATTTGCATAGCCTTTTGCGACGTGACACCTGCATTGGATAAGAAAAAAGGAATACGTTCATAAGAAAAAGTGCCTCAATGATTAATAAAGGTGGTTTTATATTTATCTTCCCTTTTCACCTTGATTTGATTGTAACTAGAGAAACCGTCAAGTAAGGACATCATTGGCGACCCTGCAACTTGCTGCAAAATCATTTCCATATTAAGGAGAGGAAAGTGATCTTTTATGCTAGCCCAATTTAATGCGCGAAAATCTACACATAATTTGATTTGACCAATTGTTTTTCGAACAGGAACCAAATTAGAAACCCATTCTGAATACTTAACCAAAAAGATAATTCCAATCTTCAAGAGTTTTTCCAATGCCTTTCGAATAGTTTCTTCTAGTGTAGGGTTGATAGGTCTTTGTTTTTTCCTAACTGGTTTTATGCCCTCCTTTATAGGAAGGACATGTTGTATAAGAGCGGGATCAAAACCACGAAGATCATCATAATACCAGGCAAAACAATCTTGAAATTCACCAAGTAGTCTGACAAACTTCATTTTTTCTTCATCAGAACATTGGGCACCTATTTTAACATTCTTTGGGGACTCAGGTGTTCCAATGTTCAAGGATATGGTTTCACCCACGATCCTTTTCGACTCCTCTTCTTTATGTTTCTCTTTATTTCCTACATCACTTGATGAAAATGAACTCTCTAGAGGAGTCAATCCCTTAGGACTTGTTATCTTCCATGGATATAATTTCCGTAGGCTTATAAGGTTCATTTTGAATGAAAGCACATATGCTCTCATTGCTAGGAAAGACCTACCATGATTATATATTGTCAGGGATATGTGGACGATATATAGATTAAAAAGTACAATCAATTCTGTGTGGCAAAAGTTTCCGATTAGGAGATGCTGCAAAAATAGCTAACCGATCAACCATTGACTTCAATTCCCTCTTAACATGAATAATGTTGAAAGATAGTAGGTTTGAGATAAGTGCCCAAATAGTTTGGGTGTAGAATTTCATCAACTTGTTTCTAGGGGAATATATCTTACGTACAAGGTTCAAAACAAGCTCGGAATCCCCAAAAACTGTAAGGTGACCACAACCTAGATTATAGGCATTTTCAATGCCTAATAATAAAGCTTCAAATTCAGTGACATTGTTTGTGCAAGCAAACTCCAACCTATAAGAAAAGTTATGAATTTTCCCCACAGGAGAGTACAAGATAAACCAACTCCGTTTCCTTCATTAGAGAATGAACCATCAAAGTGCATATGCCACATGTCATCATCTAAGTCGATTTGTTCCAAGGGAGTGTTATCCTCCTTGGAAAAGATGGAATACACTCCTAGGTCCTCTTCGATATAATTCACAGTAGGCTGTGGAACACTTTCTATGTAAGGTGAAATCCTTCCCTCTCTAAGGACTATGATATTTTTACCATTGCGAGGAATGGATAAGTGTGTCATGTCAAGTGAGATGTATCCACTAGTCAAATCTTTCCAATATCTTCCTAGGATGATTGAGTAGTTTCTTACTGACATGTCAATTACCTGAATACTAAGGGTTGTCCTTATTTTAGGGTGCACGCAAAAAACCAAGGTCACGTCCTTGATTTCATCTATGGTCGATTGTTGTAGACTATTATAAGAGAGCATGCTTCTGACATTTTCATTTGTACAAGACAAGCCTAGATCTTCCAAAATAATATTTGACATTACACTTGGGCCCGAACCGTTGTCAATGAGGCAACAATGGGAAATCTTATCCATAATCTTTACAAAAATATAAAATGGTTTTTTTTTTACAGGGTGTCTAAAGTTATGTACACCTACTTTATTTACAGACGAATCCTCTTCATATACCTCTTTATAGAGGTTGGCTACAATATAAGCTTTTCCTTCCATGAATTGTTTTAGATGCCTCTGTTGTTCAAGGACAACAACCATGTCCAGAAAGGTTGCATCTGCTTTGATGTTGGCCAACTGGTTTAGAATATTGTATTTGGAAGATGGGAGAGGGGAGGTAGTTCCTTGACTGTTAGGAGACTTAGGAACATGAACAACAACAACTAGTGAGGATGAGCTCCGGCTAGAAGAATTGCGGGGAGGATCATATTTTCTTTTGGGAGCATAGGATTTATTCCTAGTATTGATGATCATGACATCTTCTGGCTCTGCAAAATCTAGGACAACGATAGTAGTTTCATGTCTCTTACCAAATATTTTATCTCTGGCACTCTTATTTACCTCACATGTATTTTCCTCATGGTGTTCCTTGCAAAAGTTACACCAACTACGAGACATGATAGCTTTAGGCTGAAAATTATTTTCATTTGTATTTCTAAAGGGGGGTCCAGAAGAGGATGAAGCTCCAGGGGTAAGAGGGGAGACATTTCCTTTTCGCTCATATGCTATCATACAATTATTCGTGTCTTGTACAAGATGTAACAGGGCGAACATATCTGTCTGTTTAACTGAATCTCCCTGAGGAATACCTATTCTTTCAAGATATTCTTCATATTCTAAACAAGTATGCAGAGTGGAACCAAGGTTATCAATGGTCTTTTCCTCAAGCCTATGATGGCAGGGAGAAGGTAATGCATTATAATAATGCATGAAAGCGGCTTGGTTATGAGGTCGAATGAGTTCAGGGATTTGATTGTATAACTTGGTAAAACACAAGTTGAAGGACTTGATGGTCTCACCATCCTTATAAGCA
>SNQJ01S0076692.1:0-27814 GCA_010110895.2 Picea sitchensis
CCGAGCACCTTAACCTTGACTGAGAATTCCTCAGGAAGAAAACCCTAGGCTAGATAGCCAAACAAAAGGCAGTGCATCTCTCCCCAAGGATAGCGCAACATAAAAGACTGATCAGATAGTCCCAAACCCTAGCTAAGAGATATCCAAGCCAATACTGAAAAACTTGTTTCTGCTACAGCTGTACCAGCAACCCTCCTCCACACGTGTGCACCAAACTGGGAATTGCTGTGCAGAACTGGGAACTGCTGCGCAGAACTGGAACTGCTACACAGAACTGGAACTGCTGCGCATAACTGGGAACTGTTGCGCAGAACTGCAACTGCTGAGATGTGTCAAATGAGAACTAGTGCCCTGCATTTATAGTAGATCTTCCAGTTATGCTGGGGCTGACTTCTCCTTCTGGTTAAGTGTCTGTTCAGTATATTATTATTATTTATGGTTGACTTCTTCTCTTGGAGGCTAATAACCTAATATAAATTATCTTCGTGAGCTGACAAGACTTCTAGGGTTATTATCCAATTCATTAGGGTTTCTCTTGCTTCCCAGAGTCTTCTATTCTTGTCAGGTTCACACGTGGAGGTAAATACCTCCCGCAACTACCATAATATTAACAAGGTCCACCCGCGAGGTCCTCGTGGGACACTGTATATTCAACCATTGAGGGACTAATCAAATAGAGGTTTTCATAAACCCTTCTTACACCTGCAACTCCAACCTTTCTCACTTTTGTAGCTCCGAGTGCAGCCTCCTCCATACAACTTATCTACCAAAACATTTTTTGTTAGATGATTCAAATAAGAGGGTCTTCAATGTGTATTTATACTCTTCAATAAATTACTTTTTCTGAATTCAAGTCCGATCTATTACTTCTTATTTTCACTTTATTTATTTAATTTTAGGGTCATCCAGTAACTTCTTGTTTGCAATTCACATGATAATCTTCGAGAGAGAATATCTCCTCAACTATGAGAAACCATGTGGCGTGCCACCTATAATTATTAATGACTCAATGAGGGTTATCAATCCATGGTTTGTATACGTCCCCGAGGTGTAGGAAAGTTGGTGATGGAGTGTGTTGTTAAGGCGCTCTGTGATTTTAAAGTCACCGGTTCGAAACCTGCGGGGACAAAAAATTCATCCATGTTAAGGGTTGGTGTGCCTCAGGCCGGGTGCGATCCTCGGGTGATTTTGAGGGCTTAGATTCCCCTGAGTCGTGGATTCTTAGCCACAGGTTAGTCCCACATGTCACGGACAAACTAACAAACAAAAACAAAAATCCATGGGTTTTATACATGCATTTGTAATGTCCTACATACTCTTGTTCTTCCACCAATCTATGGGGCTTATGAACTTCTTCTAGGATTGAAATCAATGAAAACCAAATTTCCAACAATCTCCCCCTTTGGCATTGATGGCAACACTCACGCTACCTTTGTCATCCTTCTCTCACCCTGTCATCATGCTTCTGATTTTTCTCCCCCTTTGACATCAATGGAAAAGGGTAATTATTTTCTTTGGGACTGCCCTCCCTGAGCACATGGCACTGAATATTATTTCTTATTTTTTGTCTTCTTATCCTTTCTTTATTTATTATGGTCCTTGGATATCTTTTGTGTGACTTCAATTTTCTTTCTCTTCTCTTTGTCTAGGATGTATATGTTATTTGGTATTCTTGTTACTATTTCAACCAATCTTCTTGAGTCTTCCAATTCTCTAATTTAACATATTTGAGAATCAAACTTAATATTATATCCTTGATCACATATTGTATTGACACTGAGGAGATAATGCTTCATATATTCAACTAGTAGAAAATGCTCTTCTTTTATATTTTCACTTCCAAGTTTACTACACCTTTTCCAAGTATTTTGACAGAAGATTCATCTCCAAATGCAACACTGCCACTTTTTATTTTATTCAAGCTGATGAATTTGTTTTGGTCCCCAGTCATGTGTTTTGAAAAACCATTGTCTATGTACCATTCGTCTTCTTCTTTGTCTTCAACAATTAGTGCTATTCGATAATCTTCCCCATTTGAATTTTATTTCATTTTCCATACTATAGTTGGTTTTATGACAAGAGTATCTTCTTTCATATCTATGCAATCTTGTGCTTTGTGACCAAGATTATTGCATTTGTAGCATACAATATTTTGATCCATCAGTGGATCAAATGGATTGTAATTTCTATTGACATATCCATAAGAATTTACAGGTATACTATTTACATGATTGTTCCTTGGATATCCATAATCATTTATGTTTATCACATAGTTGCTTCTTGCATTGATTTTGCAGTCAATTTCTTTGTGTCCAAAATTTATGCAAGTATAACAATGACCAAGAAAGATATTCTCATACCTGATAGGAAGTGACCTTCTTGGTGCTTCACACTTTTTGAATTCTCATCTTTTGTTCTATTTGGAGGTGTTATGTTCATGTTGTTCTTCAATATCTTCTTGATTGCTAATTCCACTTCTTAAGGAATTTGCATAGCTTCTAGAATTTCCTTCATCTTCCTTGCTTGGTTTATTTGTGTCTGTTGTCTTCAGACAATTATTGTATCCAAGTCCTGTCTTATCATCCAATGACCTATTATTTATAATAATTTCATCCAACGTTTTAGTACTTTTTTCAAAATTATTCAATTTTGTTGTTGTCAACATCAACTCTTTTATTGTGTGATCCAATTCTTCTTTTAATTTATCATAATATTCTAACTTATTCTTCAAGTTGTTAATTGTCTTTTCAAGATCATGATTATCTTCTTCACAATTTGAAAATTCATTTTTCAACTCTCCATTTTTGTTTCTAAGCTTGTTATTTTCTTGTTCAACATACTTTAATTTCTCAATATTCTCATCATCTTCTTGTTCACTTTTTGTGATGTCTTTGCTTCCCCAGAAAGAGTCAAATCTTGTTCCTTCATCAAACTCTTCTTCAAAATTGATTTCTTTTATCTCAGAATTTTTGTGATCATCATTATGATTTTATTGAGTTATTAAGAGAACTATCTTACATCTTCTCCATCTCTTTCATCTAAAGAACTACCATCCTCCTTGGAATAGAGGCTCCTTTTCTTGGGGAATATTTAATTTTCTTAAAAGGGACATTTCTTAGCATAGTGTCCTATTCTACCACAATTGAAACATTTAAAAGGTAAGTTACCTTTGTATTTGTCGGTTCCCCTCTTGATATTTCTTAAAAAATGTGATTCTTCTTCATCTGAATCATCTCCTGATATTTCTTCTACCTTTTATTCCTTGTTCCTTATTTTATTCATTGTTTTAAAAGTTGCTTCTTTGTTTGATTTTCCATTTTCTGTACTTGTTCTCATTTCATATGCCATGAGGGACCCATGTAATTCATTCATTGTCATTTTGGTCAAATCCCTATTTTCTTGAATGGATGAGACCTTGGCATCATATCTCCAAAGTGGTGATCTCAACACCTTTTGTACAACCAAGGATTCATCGAGTTCTTCTTCTAATCCTCTTATGACATTGACAATTTATCTACTTTGAGTAAGTAGATTGAAATATCTTCCTTTTCATCAATTTTCATAGTTTCAAACTCCGCTCTGTTTCATTGAAGCTTGACTTGCTTGAATTTCATATCACCTTCATAGATATTTTTAAGTTTATACCATACATATTTAATTGTGTTGCATGACATTGCCTTTCTAGAGACAATTGGTGTTAATCCATTTTGGATAAAATGTTTGGCCTTTGAATTACAACTCATTAATTTCTTTTCATTTGGATCAGTAGGACCATATTCTAGAAATTCATAGCCATTGACAAATGAGAGACAGATATCCACTCCTAAAGCCATAGAGTAAGTTTGTATTATGTTTCTCTCGTATGAATAATTGTTTCATAAAAAAGTGGAATCTCATTTGGAATGTGGCCTTCCATTTCTACTGATAATCTTCCTTCTAGTGATTAGACTATTCTGAAGGTAACCTGCTATGATACCAATTGTTGATACTGAGAGGGAGGTGAATCTATATCAAGTACAATTTATCACTTTTTATAACTTTAAACTTTCTAATCATATAATGTATCCAATGAAGATCAGAAAAGAGATACACAATGAATAATAGATATAAGTGGAAATACACTAAATGTTTTTCTTATATAATAAAATATTTCATTCAAAGTAAGATATAAATTCCAAGTTCTCCAGCTCCAACCTAAAGGAAGCTCCAACTCCCTATATATTCTGGCACCTACCGGAAGGACACTACAACCCCCTTTCCTTGTCCCTTTATTCCACCCGTAAATATGTATATAAAAGAATAAAATTATCAAACCATCACCTTCAAACTGATTACAAGAGCTGCATAAAAACATGTGCCCAAATCTTCAAGAATACACCTCAAAACATGTGCCAAAACTGAAATATCGGAGATCCTTGCTTGACAAAATAGGGCAACTAGAGGGGCCTCACTTGACTAGGATAAGTCGACCCACGAGGTACTTGTGGGACCAGGGACACTATATTTTCAACCAGTGAAGGCCTACTCACATAGGGGTAAACCCTCCTCGCACCTGTAACTCCAACCTTTCTCGCTCCTATAGCTATGAGTGTGACCTCCTTCGTACAACTTCTCTACCAAAAATTTTGTGCTTAGATGATTCAAATAAGAGGTTCTTCAATGTGTATTTATACTCTTCAAGTACTTCCTTTTTCTGACTTCGGGGCCGACCCATCACTTCTTATTTTCACATTTTGTATTTAATTTTAGGGCCTACCTTTAACTTCTTGTTTTCAATTCACATGATCATCTTCAAGAGAGAATATATCCTCAACTGTGAGGAACCATGTGGAGTACCACCTATATTTGGAAGCAACTCGTTGAGGGATATCAATCCATGGGGGTTATACATGCATTTTTAATGTTGTACATGCTCTTTTTCTTCCACCAATCTGTGCGGCTTATGAACTTCTTCTAGGGTTGACATCAATGAAACCCAAATTTCCAACATTAAAAATCAAATGAAATTCATTTTAGTTCATGTAATATTCATTGAGACCTTGTTGAAGTTGTGTCAGTTATCTTGTTTCTCACGTTATTTAACTTATCATATTGGGATATTATTTTTATAAATTTCTCCTGCAAATAACTATTCGGGGCACTACATTAGTGATTTCTTAGACTTGATTTTGAAACATGTGATTTCAAATGTATTTCCTAACAAAATCATTTTTGAGTTTTAATGAATTTATCATTTAAAGTTCTTTGAATACTTGTCCATTTCTTCATCTTGTAAAGTCATAGAAGATTCCAAGTTCAATTTATCTTACAAAAAAGAAAGAATGCTTGTTGAAGGGATATCCCAAAACCTTATAGACACAAACCTTCGTTGACACACTTTATCCTATATTTTCTTTAAATGATATTATGTATTTTTGTATAACTATATATAAGGGTTGTACATTTCTATATACAAGTTTTCTTGGAATATTTTTCATGGTTTTCTCTTTAGCATTCACCCTTTACATTGATTGTGGAAAATTAGAAAGAATCTTCCAATATTTTAGCCAAAGAGGAGTACCACATCTATAAAAACACATGGGGATTCATATCTTCGTGAGGTTGTTGTTTGGATCTTAACAAATTTGAACATCAAGATTTTTGGCGACCATATTGGGGAATGTTTTATTTTCAATATATCTAAGGCTTTGTTTCAGATTTGATTGAATAACTAGAATCTCCATGTTTCAAAGTTTTGAAAAGAAGATTAAAGAAAAGTGCTACTTGTTATAGATGTGTGTGTTGGACTATTCAACAATACTAAGAGTGGGGGGTGAATCAATATTGGATTGTTTAAACACTTTGTCTCATTTACCACTTTAAATGTTCATTAAATAATTAATTATAAATAATGCATAGAATCAACAATATCAATATATATTAACACAAGTGCACAACACACAAAGATTTAACGTGGAAACCCGAATGGGAGAAAACTACAAAAAAATTATTTATGAAATATTGTAGCACCAACCTACTATTACAATATTTGCAGGCACCAACCTTTCAAGAAGACGAGGACATCGATACTCTCCCTTGCACCACCCTGCCACCCTAAAATAAATAAGCTACCTACTTATCTTCGTATCATACTTGTGTGTCTCATAGCTCATCCTATGCTCCTTCTCTTATTTATCTTCTGGTTCTGCAAACTCAGGACCCTTTGAGCTCCATTACCTTGTGTGAATTCTCCCACTTCTTCGCATTCTTTCACTCACACCCAAGAGCCTCATAATCATAGAGTTCCACCATTCACTTTCACTCCATACATTGTTCCTACACTTATCTATATCAAGGGTTCATTATTTTTAGAGATCGTTTTCTCAATCATTTTTCCACATATGAAGTCTGATGGGGTTGGCCCCAACTCCATTTGCTTCTTTCTTCAAAAATGGGCTCCAAATATCCTCCTCAAAAAACGATCTCTGTTTTTATTCCATTGCACGTGATCTTCTCTCTAGAAAGAGCATGAAACGTGATGCTCAACAACTGTTCGATCTCTCTTCAGATTATCTCTCGATCGTCGATCTAATCTCCTTGAACCATAAACAATTTGTTGCAGTAACCAAGATCACAAGAAGAAATACCATGCATAAGTACACAGGAAGTATCATGGGAAACCCTTCTCAACAAGGGAAGAAAACCCAACCAATCCTTTGCTATATTCTTCAAGAGAAATACCTCCCACACCATAAACCTAGCACACAAAAGGGTGCTCACAACACCTAGAAATCTAGCGCCCAAGAGAGGTGCACACTTTAGCCCTAGAACTTGTACTTGCTTAAATTTCCAAAATCACAATTGTGTTGTTTTTTTCCTCAATGGGGAAATCACATTTATTTTTATTAGACTAGAGACACCAAAAGAGGTGTCTATTGTCACAACAGGGCCGACCTCAATAACTCAAAATATAATTAATAATTACCATATTAATTATATTTCACTTTATGGTGGGGCCGACCTGTACCCTTTACATCACAATTAGGGTTACAGGTAATTCTGACTCTTAGACAATATAGCAAGGGATATCACACACCCACTAGTGCTCAACCACTAGGGGCACGTCCACCTGTGCTCAGCCATAGGGACGTTCAAGTCAAAAAATATCTATATCACTGCGTCTCACAGGAGAATCATCTGGAGCATCACATCGTCTCAACTCTCTGCATAGAGGAGAAAAATAAACCCATCACATGGGCTCCTTCACCCCTTACATGGGTACACATCATTTCATCTTCATATTAGAGAGAACGACACACCCAGATCATCGGCATATCCCCTTCATAGGGACACACAACGTTCCATTTCTGTCTCAAAGAGGAATGACACACCCATCTCATGGGCACACCCGACTCATGGGATTCCTCACCCCACACAGGGGCACACAACGGTTCATCTCCGTCTCAGAGAGGAACAACACACCTATCTCATGGGCACACCCAACTCATGGGCTCTCTCATAGGCCGACTCATTTAGTCTGTGTCCTGGAGGATGTCTCACATAGCTATAATCATCAACACTCCCTCTCAGATAGGGAGGCATTCTCCACCAGGACAAGTCTCTCACGAAAGTACTTGAACTTCGTCTTGTAAAGTGGTTTGGTGAAGATATATGCAATTTTCTCATGGGTAGGAAGGTACTGCACGTGTAATGATTTCCTCTGCACCATGTCTCTGATATAGTGATATGATCCATATCATGATCAAATAAACTTATCAGAAGCGTGTGAAGCCAAACTGCTTCGTGGACTGCCACACTTAATTCTATATACTCTGCCTCTACATTACTCAATGCCACAGATCTTTGTTTCCTGCTGCACCAGGAAACCATGACAGACCCTAAGGTGAAGCGACAAATGGAGGTGCCCTTCCGGTCCACTGCGCTCCCTACCCAATCTGCATCGACATATCCCTGCACACTCACGTCTACAAAGGAGGCACATCTCAGGCCATATCCAACTATGCCTCGTAGGTGTTTCAATACATGTTTCTCTGCTATCCAGTGAGTCTATATCGGTTGACTCAAGAATTGATTAAGTATTGTTCTAGAAAGATTTGCCTCACCCTATGCAATCTTTCATAGAGGGCCTTTTTCTATTTCCCTATGCAGACTTATCATCCCTTTTTGATAAATCTAGAGCTAAAAATACATATTTTTCCACATGTACGCACCTTGCCTACTATACAACATGGGTATATGCAGGTTGATCCACTACAGCCCACGTACATCGGGATTTTTGCCAAAAAATGAAAATTAAATGTCAGGTTTCCATGTCACGACAAGAGATCTCTGATCCTTGGACTTCCATATAATGGAAATGTTTAGAATCGACCCTTCAATTCCATTTGAAGGCTATAAATGGGCTAATTCCGAGCTATGGAAAAGAGGAGAAAGAATTCAACTTTGAGAGACAAGTTACTTTGGAGAAATTATTACTTCATATTGAGTTTGCATCCCTTTGTCCTTTAAGTTTGAACACAGTGTTCATGTCCCAAGCTCTTCCCTTATTGATGAAGAACCTCATTGTCTCCCTTCTATGAGCTTGCCTTTGGTGGAGGATTGAAGTGGTGGAGGCCCAGCTGGAAGGAACTTAGTTTCTCGGGTCTGAATCATGCCGACATAAAAGTATGTAATGTTTTCACTTCTATTGATCATTTATTAATAGAAATACTCCTTTCTCATCCAATTGATATCTTGCAAATATATGAGTTATTATCCATGGGCATGTTTTTCATGTATATTAATGGATTATGTTGTCTAATGTGCTAACCTTTTATATTATCACCATATGATTTCTTTGCTTGTTTGTTGAAAACTTGTTGCAGGTATAAATCTTTAGGTCAAAGTGCTCAACGATGGACATCATCGAACATCTGGACGAGGTAGGCCTATTTCTTATATCACTTGCATACTTGTTTATATAGCATGTTTTTGGGATAGATTTGATTTATACAGTCATATCCATCTGTTGTGGTTTACCCTGGCCATAGAGATTTTTTCCCTCGTAACAGAATTGGCGACCATACCGGGGAAGATATTCTTTCTAAGGGTTTGGACTACTTGTTCTCCTTACATTTCTCTCATTCGTTTTTGTTTCCTTTCGTATCACTGCTTGACAGTTTTTATTCACTATGGGTTTGAGTTTTGATCCTTTCTCCCTTGTTTGGCCTTGTTTTGAAACATATACGCACTTTTTGTCTTGACAGTCACATACATACGTGAGATGTCCCTCTGCAAGTTGCATACATATGCTATGTTTTCCTAAACAGTCGCGTACACCACTTTTCCTTGCTTGTTTTCTTGGTTTGGTGTTTGTTGTGTGGGATTTGATGTTTGTTGAGCCTTCTTAGGTCTCTGTAGTGCCTGTTAAGCATCTCTGAGATGACAGGAAACCTGTCCGGAGTTGAATTTTTGGGCGGAGTCTTTCTCATCACCTTTTCATTTTGATTGTCCTTGTACATTGGGCTGGGTATTTTGCTACTTTGTTTTCTTCTTGAGTTATTTATTTCTATACACAGTATAATTTATATATCAAGTTGCTTATCAGTCCATGCATTTTCTTTTTAGTATATTAAAAATACAAAAAAATAGGCATTTTGCATTGCTTGGCATTTTTTGTCTTTTGAGTCCTTGTCATTAGCTTAGTGCATTTAGTGTAAGACTGCATTTTTACTTTAGAATTGCAGAGTTGAAATTGAAAATTGCATTGGTTTTTAGAAGCATATCCTTCATTGAAAGTTAAAGTTAGGACTTTGCATTATCTTCATATTTACTTTTCTTGCAGAGTCATAACATCATGAGTTTCACTACCATACCTTTTTGAGTAATCACAGCCAATAAAATTAATGCTATAATTTAAAATTGATTAGTCACGATTTTATTTTCTAGGGTGCACAAACTAGCTTAGGATTTAGTGCCTTGGAAAAGGATTTTGTGAGTAAAATTCTCCAAGGCAATTAAATAAACATATGTGTCTGAGAAAAGAAGTGGAGAAATCCAATGTTTAATTGGTAATATCAGGAGGATCCACTCACACCGAAGTTAATCATGAGGTCGCACAAGGTTGGTTGAAGGGATATCCCCCTGAGACCTTCTTAGCGTCAGAGATATTTATGGGGATCTCTTCGTATCTAGAGATCTTGCTAGTGCCTTTACCTCTGTGAGAGGTGGTACTTTCAAGGTTTCGGGATTTGATACCCTTCCCATAAGGTGTACCTGACTTATGACTTCTCACCTGTGCATCGATTATACATTAGTTGATTAGTTGATTGACTTAGGTGCCACATAGATTACTTGCAGGGGTTATTCTACAGGTACCCGGGGTCAGATAAGGGTCGAACAACACACAACCTTTATGGAGGATTACTTCTACGGGGGGATGTTACTGACTGGTTTTTAAGCCCATGAGGGCCCTTATAACTGATTATGTTACCTCCGATATTTAGCAGGGAGTCTCAGGCCCCTCTTGGGTGAGACATACCTTCTTTAGGGAGGGAGGCCACTCAACCACTTTACCCTGTTTGCATGCATATTGGACATTTGAATTTTGGTGTGCTCCTTGAATACTAGTTGGCCTTAGGATATATTTTTGTCTTTAGAGTCTTAAGTCATCGTGGAGTCAGACTAGCGTCCCCGTCGGTCCCGTCGCTTGTTACAGTTACCACCGGATTTCGAGTTTTTTCCTTCTAAAAGGTGTAGAGTTATTATATGTGGTACACACACCTCCATTATTCAGACTTATGATTCTACAAGGATGAGTATTGAATCTAATCTTCAGAGCACTGGGAGCCCTTCGACTCCCACACCCACTATAGTTAATCACACCCCTTTGACTCATGCAACCACAATGGTTGTAGTGTCGGAGGCACCTATCATTACTATGGCTTGACCTATAGTAAATGCTCAATCTCTTGCCTCGAACCCTTTTGGGTCTCTTGCTCACTCACCGAGCTATAATGTTCAGTCCATCCCTATGGCTTCTAGTCCTTTTTCCTATGGTATGCCAAACTTTACCTCGTAGTTTTTGAACGCCATCCCAGCTGTTGGCCCTAATGCTAGCATTTGGCTTGGGGGCAATACACCTCCTTACACTCATTTTTCGTTTGGTGGTTCTCAAATCCCTCAAATGACTCCTAATATAGGAGGTTTTCCTACTTTTAACCTCGGGTCCAATCTTATAACTTCTGGGTGGAACAACCAACCTGGCAGACAAGCTCCTGCTCAAGGTTCATCCTATTCCACTACCTCCTCACTGTCAATTATGACCAATACTTTTGGCATGACGAATCCACTTCTATCCTCCATATTTCCACCCGAAGGAGGTCATTTTCACACTTTGGGAAACCCCCAACCCAGATCCAATTCGGTTGGGGGAAACTTTTATAACCCTCAACAGAACATTCCTACTGGAATGATGCCCAACCAACATTTTATGAATCATCCCGGAGGAGGGAATTATAATCCTAGATAGGGCTATGGTGCTTACCAGAACCCTAGATGGGCTGCAGTTCAACAAGAACAATATTTCCTGGGAGCTTGGGGCCAGATGTCGCAACCCCATTTCCCCTTTCTGGCCACGCTTAATCTGCCAGACTTGTCTAAGTTAATGAACGACCCTGATCCTACATGCCCCCCAGTCCCCACCAAGCTTCCTTCAGACATTCCAAAGTTCGAAGGTAAGAATGGAGAGGATCCTGGTGATCACGTCACTACCTTTCAACTTTGGTGCTCATCGAATTTCGTTAATGACAATTCTATTCATTTAAGATTATTTCAACGCACCCTCATTAGAGTTGTTGCGAAATGGTATATTGAGTTACCTAGGGGGGCATATGGGACCTTTAGTCAATTGGTGATGGTTTTCCTTAACCACTTCTAGTTGCCCATTCGTTACGATGCTGGCCTAGAAATTATGTCGACTTTATGCCAAGACACCACCACTCATATATCGGATCATATCCAGGAGTGGCATAGACGGAAGAGGTTGATTAAGACCCCTATACCCCCAAAATTTATTTTAGAATGGTTCCTTAAGTCTTTTCACGCTCCTATCTCAAAGGATGTTGCTACTTCTGGGGTTACCATTGAGGAAGAAGCGATCTTTAGAGCCCAATAGTTAGATCTGATATACGACCAGTCTGGGATGTTATACCACCTTCTTCTTGACACACCACGGTCGAATTACAACCCTAGACAAAATCCCAGACCTCATGTCGATGGCATTGTAGGTTACGCCAATGTAAGATCCGCAGACTAGGTGACAAGCCATTTGAAAGAGTTGTCTCTAAACCAGTCTGCAGGAGGGCCAACTTCATCCGTGTCTTCCAATCCCACTCAGTCGGCGGATGTACTTTTCGTACAATCTTTGGACAACCCAAATGGTAACCAAAAACCAGATGGGAATAAGAAGAAAGGACGCAATAATCGTAAGGGTGGGGAAAATGGTAATAAACCCAAGGACAATGATAATAATGAGAAGAAAAATAATAATGTTGGAGAGGGAAAATGAGAAAGACGCAAGGTGAAGGTTCCCTGTAAGATTTTCATAGACAATCACCTTACCCATTTGTGCCCCAAACTTGCGGAATCTACGAGGATATTATCTCTACCACCCTTCGTGTTGACGAATCCATTCCCACATAAACAAAACATGGCCTCGAGTTCCTCAAATTCCAGAAATGCGTTCAGTGGGAGTCAAAACCCACCGTTGCAAGATGGTGACTGTTTGTGTATCAATATGGTCGATGCGAAAATCAATGTAGCCACTCGATCTCGATATTATAGCTCTTCACAAGCTATTCCTAGTGTAGAATATCCTCCTCCTCCTATGGAGATGAACTTACAGATTGAAACACCAGAGCCACTACCTCGTATTCCTAAAGGAGTACTCAAGTGCTCTACCTACAACCCAAATTCTAGAGCTGCCCATAACTACTCTATTGTTGAGGACCTGGGTCAAACCCCTTGTGGGATTTCGGCTTTGAAGGTACTCCAGACATGTCCTTCACAGAGTAATGCCTTACTATATGCTTTAGGAGATCTAGAACCCAGTGGCTCAAATATTATCAAGTTTGATGTCATGGATGTGAAGCCTCAATTGCCTTACCGTGTGGCTTTCCAAATCCACATGGAGTACTCAAAGTGTACCATCAAATGTACGATTGTTTATGAAGGCGTTGCTACATGCATGATGTCCCTAATCTATTGGAAGGCTCTCGGTTCTTTGACTCTTTCCAAGTCATCTAACATGTTCACTGCTTTTGACGTTCATTCCTTCCGCCCTCACGGTATTCTTTCGGCCTTTTCAGTCCAGTTAGGTGGGACGACAGTAGAGGTGGAGGTCTAGGTAGTTGATGCACCTCTTGATTATAACTTGTTACTAGGACACAATTGGGCCTATGATATGGTCGTCATTGTATCCTCTGTATTCCACACTCTTTGTGTTCCTCATGAAGGGAATATCGTGGCGATCGATCAGTTATCCTTTGCGTACGCTAGTCCCAATGCATCTGTTGGACAATCGATCCCTATGATTGACAATTATTAGTCGACAACTGATAATATCGATGTTGAAATGTATTATTCTCTTATGGTTACTTTCGAATTCACGACACTAATTCACTACGTTTACGCCATGTCCAGTAGGCCTATTTCAACAGGGAGGTCCATTCCTTTCTGCACTTCTTATTTTAGTGATCTGTGGACCCTGCCTTCCCCAAATTCACCTTGTGAAGGTCAACTACATGTTGGAATGTCCATGCCACTATCAACAATGGAGATTGCGTATCAAATTGTTCTAGACTCTTCCGCCGATCCCGGTCCTGTTACCTGTCCGACGGATGAGGAGGATCCCATTCCTAGGCCCGTGTGGGCCACTTCGTTGTCTTTTTCACATGATTTCCTAGATGAGACTTTTCCTTCAGACGAAGCTATCATTGAAGCCATGAATGATTCCAACATACCTTGGGATGATATGAATCATCACTCTTATTTTCTCCTAGAGATTGAAAGAATCGAACAAGAAGACTTTCAATATACTTTGAGTGAGATAGTCGGTCACGCTGTAGTTCCACTTGATACACACAACATTTATGTCGAAGGAAATATGGTGAGTATTTCTCCTACCATCATGATCGATATCTCTCGTACCCCTGAAAAGATTGAAAATGTAAATATCGGTGCGGATTGTTCGCCATAATAAATTTTGATCTACACTGATCTCTTCAAGGAATTTCGATATGTGTTTCCTTGGTCATATGAAGAGATGCCAGGAATCGACCCTTGTATTATCGAACATGAGATTAGAACTTACTCAGATGCTAAACCTGAAGCCCCTGCTATTAAGGCAGAGGTGGAGAATCTACTTAATGATGGCTTCATCTGCCTGGTTCTATTGACTGAATGGGTATCCAACCCCGTTCCTGTGAATAAGAAGCGAGGAAATATTCGTGTATGTATGGATTTTCATGACCTGAACAAGGCTTGTCCTAAAGATAACTTCCCCACACCTTTCATTGATGATATTATCGATGAGTGTGCGGGAAGTGAAGTATTTTATTTTATGGATGGATTTTCAGGATATAACCAAATTCAAATCAAACCTGAGGATCAACACAAGACGACATTTATTTTTCCTTGGTGTACTTTTGCATACCAAAAAAATTCTTTCGGACTTAAAAATATCAGAGAAACCTTCCAACGTGCCATGAATTTTTCTTTCCATGATATTAAACACATAGTCGAAGCTTACCTTGATGATCTTGCTACTCACTCTCGCAAGACAGCGGATCACATTACGCACCTTCGACTTGTTTTTGAAATATGTCGTTACTATAGAATTCGGTTGAACACTCACAAGTGCATATTTTGCGTTAATTTTGGTTGTCTTTTGGGATTTCTAGTGTCTAAGACCGGGATCATGGTATATCCACTAAAGGTTGAAGCAACACTTTGATTACCTCCTCGGTGCATGATTAGACAAATTCAGGGTTTCAAGGGGAAGGATAACTTTCTTCGTCGGTTTATAGTGAATTATGCCAATATCACTAAGGGTTTCATGAGTCTCTTGAAGAAGGAAACCCCTTTTATCTAGGATGAGCGAGCCCAAGAGTCTTTCGATGCTCTGAAGAAAGCCTTGGTATCGACGCCTCTGTTGAAGTCTCCTGATTATAGTAGGGATTACTTACTTTATATCGTCGCGTCTAAGGAGACGATTGGTATGGTTCTAGTTCAGGAGGATGATGACCTCCGTGAGAACATCATCTACTACCTTAGTCAAAATTTATTCGGTCCTAATCTTAATTATTCTCACGTTGAAAAGCTAGCTCTGGTTGTCGTTCACACAGTCCAGCATTTGCGTCATTATATATTTCTTTGCAAGACTATTGTTTTTGTCGATGTCAATCCATTTAAATACGTCCTTACCAAGCATGTCATAGGGGGGAAATATAATAAATGGATTTTCATTTTACAAGAGTTTGATCTAGAATTCGCTTCTGCGAAATCCAAGAAATCACTAGTCTTCGCAAAGTTAATATCTGATTTTCCACTATTAGATGAGGACGTTATCCATGATGATTCATTTGTGGATGAACACATTTTTCTTGTCTCGTCGTCTGACCCCTGGTATGGAGACATTTTTCTCTATCTTCAAACCTTGAAGTTCCCTCAACATCTCTCGCAATATGATTGACGACGTATAAGATACCAAGCTAAGAAATATACTATCGTCAATGATACTTTGTATCGCCAAGGAATAGACAATATCTTGCATCATTTTTTAACTCATAGAGAGGCCGATTCAATTCTAAACGATTGCCATAATGGGGCTTGTGGTGGTCACATATCCGGGCTTGCGACATCCGAAAACATTTTGTGAGCTGGTTATTTCTGGCCTACTGTATTTAAATATTGTATTGAAGCGGTTAAGAAGTGTCATCCCTGCCATGTGTTCACTCAAAAACTGCACTCATATCCATCCCCTCTCCACCCAGTCATTATCGCCGGTCCCTTCACCGAGTGGGGGGTGGACCTCATAGATTGCAACCCAAATTCAACTGGGGGACATCGACACATTATCGTGGTCGTCAAATATTTTACTAAGTGGGATGAGGCCATGCCTACAGTTAAATCTGATGGGAATATTGCAGCCTTCTTCGTATTCACTCAAATTATCACCCGGTTCAGTATCCCGAGTGAGATTGTTACTGATTATGGAAGTCACTTTTGAGAATGAAATGATGGAAGAACTAACATCTAAACTGGGGTTTAGACATGGTCATTCTTCTCCTTATTACCCCCAGGAAAATGGACAAGTAGAGTCCATCAACAAGTCTATCAAGACCATTTTGAAAAACAATGTCAGTCAGAGTAATTTCGACTGTCACATCATGCTATATCCTGCACTCTGGGCATACCGAACCTTAGTCAAGACTACCACCGGATTTTCCCCTTTCCAGTCAGTACACAGTGTGGAGTTGATTTTACCCATTGAATACGAAATCCCTGACACTTCTGATATCGAGAGACTCCTTGTACACCTAGAGAGTCTTGACGAGCAGCGTCGATACACCTTTACGACTATCGAGGCGAACAAGAAACGTGTCAAGGTCTAGTACGATAAGTCAGTTTTCCCTCCATTGTACACTGAGAGTGACTTGGTCATCTTGTATGATCAAGCCAAAGAACCATTGGGGGTAGGAAAGTTTAAACCCATGTGGCACGATCCTTATATCGTGCGACATGTTCTAGAAAAAGGATCCTATTATTTAGAAGATTATGAAGGGAATATGTTGGCCAAGCCCAGGAATGGGATCTACTTGAAAATATATTACGCTTGAGCCCCCTCGTAAGAAGTACATCTACTGCATAGCATATATCAGGTCTGGTTTTAACCATATACATCCCTGATCCTCTTAGCTGTGGATTAATCTCAACATCATTCATTTTCTTCAAATCCATAACCATTGGTGTAGGTATGATTTTTCACTCCAGATCCTTCATCTCAAAGTCAGAAGTCAATGCTCTCTTGCATTCAACAATAAGTCTTTCTAAACCGGTAAGGAATAAATTATCAACATACAGGACCAATATCATGCACTCTTCACCAAGAATATGATAATATAGGTTTGGATCAGCAACACTTGAAGCCCAAACTCATCAAGTATCCATTCATCTTCCCGTACTAAGAACGAGGTGCTAAATTTAGTCTATACAGGGATTTAGTCAACCTGTACACATGATATTTCTCGTTGTTTATCACAAATCCCATTAGATGCTTGATATAACATTCTTCCTCAATCTCACCATTGATAAAGGATGTATTTTCATCCATTTGATGTATTTTCCAACTCATGTATGATAGTACAAATGGAAGTGTATCGGGCTACTAGATCAAATGTCTCATCATAGACAACTCCCTCTATTTGTGGGAATCTTCTGTCTACAAATCTTGATTTGTATTTCTTGACACTTCCATCAGCTGGATGTTTGATCTTACAGATCCACTTGGAAGTCACTACATACTTCCTTTCTGGTCTTGGAACACTATTCCATACATCATTCTTCAAGATAGACTGAAATTCTTCTGTCATGGCATCTTGCCATACTTTCTCACCTATAGCTTCTCCATGAAAAGAAGGCTAAAAAACAATGATGTGGCTCATGGATTAAAGGTAGCTCGAAAATCTCTTTGGTATGTTTCTTTCTCGGTATGTTCCTTGATGGGATGCATGTCCCTCTACCTCTTATAGAGTTTGTCGAGCCCAGACAAGCCTTTTATGCCCTACTACAATATCTCTGGGAATATCAATTGGAGTAGCTGGATCAACTAGAATAAATAAATCAACTAGAATAATGAATGTCTCCCTTTGAACTGTTGAAGGGAAGAAGGTAACATCTCTTCCTTCTTCTCAATTTGTTTAACTCCCTCTAAGTCAAGTAACTCTCTCCGAAGTCTGGAGGATAGATATCTTTCTTTTCTTGTTTTCTAACCTGAAGATATTTTATGTCATCTCAGGTTCTCTACTGACTCTACAGTATTTGATGACCTTTTTACTAGCATAATAATCAATCAATAAAGGTTGGACTCTTGTACTAGGGATAATGGTCCAAGTCATGAGGGATCCCACACTAGGGACAATACCCTTCACTATCAAGGATGCAATCAACTATAGGTTTAATGATTAAATCAAACAGTTCACCTAAGTCTACAATCATGCTTAATCTTTCATTTGGTTTAGAGGAAGTAATCCTCATCTCTCTTGTCTTCACCCATTTGAGGTGGGTTTGGATCAATGTCAGTGGTGGAAGCATATTGTCTTCATTTCTTTCTGGTAGGACAATTTCTCTCATAGTGTCCATATTTGTCACACCTGAAGCACTGCATCTCTGTCATGTCTCTTCTTTGATCATAACCTGAAGCTGATGAAGTATTCTCATCTTTGAATGTTTTCCTAAAGTTTCTTTTAAATATTCCTTCTTTCTTTGTATGAAGTGAAAAAGCATTATTGTCATCAGGGGAGTCTTCCACTCCTCTAGCTCTAAGTCTAAGTTCTTCTTGGGTACAGTCTATCCATAGTAGATTAAAATTAGGTATTTTTTCTCTTCCACTAATACTTTGAAGAAATGGTTCCCAATATTTTGGATTATTATTGAGAGTGGTCAAAACAAGTTCTCTATAGGATATGATTTCTCCAATGGCACCTAGTTGATCTCTTATCTCTGACATCTTCATAAATAAGGTAGCAACTGTATCGCCTTTTTTTATATTGATACTTTGGAGTTGGCCCTTCAATGTAAGGGCTTTGAGGGTGTTTTAACTCTCAAACATATTCTTCAATGCTTCATACATTTCATAAGTTGTCTTCGGGTTGTAAATACGAGGTAGTATATGATCTCTTACTGAGTAGATGATTACCTTCCTTGCCTTAACGCCATCTTCCTTTATTTCTTCCTTCTCTTCATCGGTAGTTGTCTCACACTCAATAGGTCATCCTATTCAAGGGTGATCTGAAGTATTGACTTCTAGGAGCTGAATTTGCTTGATCCATCAAGCCTGTCTTCCACCAAGGTTTTGTTCTTCATATTATCAGATTTCTTCACAAACCCTTGTCAACTGGGCTAGAAAACCTAACGACTAAACTAGGCTATAAACCTTAGGTTTTTTTCGGCTTATGAATTCCAAAAATGATCCTTAAGAGAGTCACAGGAATATTGGTGAGTTGAAGAGCTCCTTCAATGATCTACAAAAAACCTTAAATCCAAAAGTCTACAGAAAAATGTGAAACCCTAGGGCCAAAAATAAACAATTCTTGAAATTTCACTCTGAGAGTCTCTAGAGGTGTGGTGGAGGATTATGTGCTCTCCTACACCAAAATTAGCTTCAACGTCCAAGTATTAGGTTTTGAAACTGAGAAAGAAGGAGGGTCATACAGTTCTGCAAAAAGAGGATGGCTTGCCTTGAAGACTTGTGCCCTTCTTCAAGACCTAAGCTCTGAAAGCATGTTGATTTTTCACTATGCTAGGCTCAAGCATGAATTTCATTCCAATTTTAGCATTTTACCTAAACTATAAACAATTTCAGTTACACCAAAAACAAAATGGATGCAGTAACCAAGATCACAAGAAGAAATACCATGCACAAGTACACAAGAAGTATCCTAGGAAACCCTTCTGAACAAGGGAAGAAAACCCAACCAATCCTTTGCTATATTCTTTAAGAGAAATACCTATCACACCATAAACCTAGCACACAAAAGGGTGCTCACAAAACCTAGAAAGATAGTGCCCAAGAGAGGTGTGCACTTCAGCCCTAGAACTTGTACTTGCTGAAATTTCCAAAATCACATTTGTGTTTTTTTTGTTTCCTCAATGGGGAAATCACCTTTATTTATATTAGACTGGACACACCAAGAGAGGTGTCTATTGGAACAATAGGTCCAACCTCAATAACTCAAAATATAATTAATAATTACCATATTGATTATCTTTCACATTAATTGTCTTTCACTTTATGGTGGGGCCGACCTGTACCCTTTACATCACAATTAGGGTTACAGGTAAGTCTGAATCTTAGAAAATATAGCAAGGGATATCACACACCCACTAGTTCTCAGCCACTAGGGGAACATCCACCTATGCTCAACCACAGGGATGTCCAAGTCAACGTATCTCTATCTCATTGTGTCTCATAGGAGAATCATCTGGAGTATCACATTGTCTCAACTCTCTGCACAGAGGAGAATAGTAAACCCATCACATGGGATCCTTCACCCCTCACAGGGGTACACATCATTTCATCTCCATATTAGAGAGAGAGACACACCCATCTCATGGGCATCTTCCCTTCATAGGGACACATCACGTTCCATCTCCATCTCAGAGAGGAAAGACAGGCCCATCTCATGGGCTTCCTCACCCCACACAGGGGCACACAACGTTCCATATTTGTCTCAGATAGGAACAAAACACCCATCTCATGGGCACACCCAAATCATGGGCTCTCTCACATGCCAACTCACTCATTTTGTGTTTTGGAGAATGTCTCACATAGCTTTAATAATCAACGCATACTCAATAACACTTTGATGCACAAAAACCATCTGATCTGGATATCCAATCAATCTCCTTCGTAGATGGTTTCCTTGATATAGGGATCATTAGGGTATTGGTGCACAACAGTCGACAAATCTACCCCTGGAGAGATTTTGACCTTTGAACTTTTCTTTTTCCACCAGAACACTCAACATACCCCTGAAACTTAGCCACCGTCTGATCAGGACCTCGAATAAATATTGACCATTAATTTGTTCTTTGAGACCTCCAAGAGTACCAAAATACTCAACACGACCCCAACACTTTACAACTGTTACATATAGTCCTTTTTTGAATCATGACAGTCTGATTATTCTCTCTTTGTCAAAAATACAGACGATCATAGTCGTTGATGTATGTTCATTGAAATTTTGACTTCTATGTTACTTCTCTGACGATACTCATCGTCGTGATTAATTTATTTATCGGTGTATCAACATATATAACTTATACTACCCAGATGAAGAAATATACATTGGGTCTGGCAATCTATTTTTTCCACAAGACCAAGAGATAGAACCAAATTCCTAACATCATCATCAACACCCTGAAGTATTAATGCACTCATTGGTCCAAACTATCCCGACGATGTGTTGGGCTCCGACAATACTGGACCCACTCTAAAATTTCGCTCGAATAGAAATCTACCATGTGCCCTCTTCCTGAACTTTTAATCTAGTTTTCCTCTAGTATATTTTCGTCGTTAACTTGATCAAGGATAATCATCACCATATTGTCATCGATGATCTCATGGTAGATTTCAGAAATTTTCGATTAGCAGTCTACTGACGACGTGTTCTCGATCGTCGATTCTGGAAAGGCATCCATCCAGATCTAATCACTACCATCGATCTAGACAAGACTTCGCTATGCATTTTTTATCCTATGGGTCAACCTCCATTGTTGATCTCTTGTGATCAATGATCATGATTTACTTTATTTCATTATGCCTCAAACTTGGTATTGATGGATCATCTGCCACATGTATCCTCTAGAGCCATAGATCTCACTCATATCAAGTATATATCCACCATCAATCTCTTGAGCATTTCTTAACTTCGTCATCGTCAAAACTCGAGGTTTGTTTTAACTTTATCATTACTGGAACTTCCACAATGGAGTTTGAGATCCAGTATGGCAAGCCTCGATGATATAATTTCATCGATCATTTTCATTGGTGATCACCAAGTGGACATTGTCATCGACGATCAAAACTAGGTGTCGTCTTCGACGATCCTGTGAAACTTGCATCCGATAAAGGAGAGTCCATGATTGATCTTGGTCGTTGATCTAGAAAAGGGTTCTCCCAATATGATCCCTACCGTCCATCTGAACAAGACCTTCCTACACACCTCTGATATGATGGATCAATCTCTCCCATTAATTCTTCTTGCAGTCAATCCTCAACCGTCAATATCTCGAAACTTCTTTTCGTCAAAACTGAAAAGTATTTGAAGTTATGATCCAACGAATCTACTCCCAATGCTTAGCAACCTCCGATGATATAACTCCAATGTCTTAATAAATCTTTTTTTTTCTATCTAGAATGACTAAGGATCATTGTTCTTCGACACCTGTAAAGGAATTTAACTTTGTTCATTGAAGGTATTTGATCCTCAACTCATCTCCACATATAACCAAATTCGATATTTGGCTCATCCTTGATTCTACTCAGATTCTCATAGTCTCCCCTTGTCAGATATTATTCCTTGAATTCTTTAAGGTCATTTTTTCCATCTTTCCTTCATTATTGGATTTCTGTATGGTTCAGGTTCGATCCTTGGACCTGCCATCATAGTCTTCCTTCCTTCAATAATAATTAATTATGAAGAAGTTTGTCATCTCTTATATACACATTCTTCCCTTATCATTGACAACCATTGATATCAATGACATTCTTTGACATCAATGACAACATAATTTCCAAAAAAATCACCCTTTTTCATTGATGGCAACACAATATGAAACTAAAATATTATAGTCTATGCAACCATAGATCTCATCATTTGTTCTCATCTAAGATAACTTATTTCTGCAAGTCTCCTTTTTTTTTTCAAATATCCCTCTTTCTCTGTACTATCCCCCTTTGACATCAATGGAAAATGGATATTGTATTCTAAAACTTCTTCATTGTAGCCAACGGTTATCTTGTATTTATATTTTTTCCCCTAAGCCTAGGCCATTTCTTGAATCTTTTTGAAGTAGCTCCCCTTGTTCTCCTATATGATTTACCAAGCCATTGTCTATTTCTCTATACAATCCTCTATTGCCATTTATTTGGTCATTTATGCACTCTCCCCATGAATTTTTGGTTATGTTGATCTCCCAATAGCTTTCAATCGAGTCTATCTTACCTTAAGTTGAAATGGGAATGACTTCCATCTTCTGTATGAGATACTAGAATGTATCTTTGGGCAGTGGTTTTGTAAATATGTTTGCAATTTGTTCCTTTGTTGGAACATATTCTATCTTTATGACTTAGTATTTAATTTGTTCTCTTAGAAAATGGTACTTGATAGGTAGGTGTTTTATTTTTGAATGCATGACAGGGTTCTTAGAAATGCTTATTCCACTGGTTTTATCACATACTATGGGGATAGGTCGTTTGCAATCAATTTGAATGTATTACAAAGTTTACTTCATCCAAAAAACTTGTGTTCAACAATATGATGGTGAATTGTATTCATATTTTGCAGTTGACAGAGAGATTGATGAATGTTTTTTTCTTAACCAAGAAACTAGGAAATTGCCTACAAAGAATGTGTCTCCACTTGTGCTTTTTCAGTCATCTACACATCCTGCCCAATCAACAACAGTATATGCTTTCAAGGTAAAACATTCACCTTTTGGATGCCACAGTCCATAGTCCAAATTACCCTTCAGATAACTGAATATTCTCTTGACTTCATGTACATGATATTCTTTTGGTGTATATTGAAACCTTGTAGTAATTCCAATAGCCTAAATCACATCTATCCTTGAGTTCGTTACATAAATAAATATACCAATCATAGACCTGTATAATTTTTTATCTGCTTCCATGTATTGATCATCTTTGTTGAGTTTGCATTCTGTATTCATAGGTGTGTTAAATGTATTACAATCCTCCATTTTAAACTTCTTGAGTATCTCCTTAATGTATTTCATTTGAGATATGAAGATACCTTTATTTAATTTATTGATGTTGGCCCTTAGGTATAGAGGTAAGTGAAGAATAAAGAAAAAAAGGAAAAATGTGAACTGCGCAAAAGACACAGTGACTATTACTGGGTCGAAGTAATAAAAAGAGAAGAAAAGACAAAGCGAAGTAAGAGAAAGAAAGACATTGGACGAGGAGATCGAGGATGACATATCAGCAAGGAAGACGGATCGTGGACAACTTAGCAAGAGGAAAAAACCACCATTGGATTCTTTGGAGCACCGCGCGAGAAGGAAGGAAAGACAAGCTGGTGAAGCCCTAAAAATGTGGGTCAAGTTGACCTAGGGTTTTAGACACCTAGGGTTTTGGTATATAGGGTTTTGACACTTAGGTCTCGGCCTAAGGTTGTCGATGAGCTATTGTAATGTATAAATAGAGATCTAAAGGACCAGGGATGGGTTGTTGGTATTGTCGTTCTAGTTTTTTTATTGGTGTGAGCGATTATTATTGTGTGAGAGAGAAGTGGTAAGAGTAAGAGCCTTCTGGTATTGTAAGATCTTCAGTTGGGTGCAAAGATCATTCCTACATCTGGGTGCGCAGGAAGGGGAGAGACAGAGAGGAGAAGAAAGAAGATCTGCTAGTGGAGAGCATAGAAAATAACTGAATGCTTCATCTTAATATATCATAAAGCACAGTTATGTGGGCGTAGCCCTAGAGAGAGGGTGAACCACGTATATTTTGTGTTGTGTGTGATTGATGCTCTGTTCTTTGCCATTTGATATAATGCTATCGCATTACTGTGTTAGATATGATAGATAGTTGTGCGGAGTAGATATGAACTGGTAATTGATATATAAATGGTATATTGTTCTTATATTAGATCAACTTGGTATTCCCTTTGGTTGTAGACATCTATGTCCTGTGACCCCCCCATAGCTACTTCAGGTGAGACTGCATCTGCTTCGCAGGTGTTGCCAAAAGGGCCAGTAGTTAGGGATTGTTGGTGCACTATTGGAGTTGAACCTTGGGTCTACCCCTGTGCCAACAATTGATATGCATTCTTAAAAATAATGATAGCTCTCCTTGCATTGACATCTCAAATTCACTTTGCATCTATTTAGTAAATTTTTTTCTTGTCTTGTTATCATTACTTCCAAATATGATATCATCTACAAAGACAACAAATATTATCATGTCTTTGTCCTTTCTTTTGATGCATATATTGTTGTTTTCATCTCCTCTTTTAAATCCTTATTTTTGTAAATAATTGTCTAGTCTGGAGTACCAAGCTCTAGGGGCTTGTCTTAGGCCATAGAGATATTTCTTGAGTCTACACACATAATCTCCATCTTCGGATAATTGAAATCCTTCAAGTTGTTCAATATATAATTCTTCCTCTAAATTTCCATTTAGGAATGTTGATTTAACATCCATTTGATAAATTTTGAAGTTCTTGTGGCAAGCAAATGGAAATAATATTATGATTGCTTCCAATCTTTCTACAATAGAAAAAGTTTCTTAGAAATCAACTCCTTCAATTTGAGCATATCCATTGCATACCAATCTTTCTTTGTTTCTTACTATTTGACCTTTTTCATTTTTTTTATTCTTGAAAACCCACTTAGTTCCTATTACGTTCTCATCCTTAGGTCTAGGAACAAGATCATAAGTTTGGTTCTTATCAATTTGGTCAAATTCATCATTCATGGCATTGAACCAATGTTTATTTTGGCTATATTCTTAAAATTAATGAGGATATTTTGTAGATAGTAAAGAAAGTTGACCTGATTATTTATTCTTATCCTTGTTTGAGGTCCTGCACTTCTATTTCCAATAATTTGTCTTTCGGGATGATTCTTTTGTACATACTTTGAAGTGGTTTTTGTGTCCTATCTTTACGTTTCATATTCCTCTTCTTTTTTTTATTCTTATTTTCTTGTTTTTCTTCTTGTTATTTTTATTTTTATTTCTTTTCTTCCTCTGATACTTCTTCTTGTTCTTGTTCCTCTTCATGTTGTCCTTCTTGCATCCATTCATCTTCATCTTTGGATTTTGCTTCTTCTGAAATTTGGTTTACAAATTGTTATTTTTCATCATCCACTTTCACATTTGTACTCATTACTATATTGTTAAACCTTATATTGTATCATCTATATGATTTATTGTCAAATGAGTACCCTAGAAATATTCCTTCATCTTTTATGGAGTCAAATTTACCCAAATACTCTTCACTCCTCTTTATGTAACATTTACTCTGAAATATTTTGAGATAGTTAATTGTTGCAGGTTTTCCTTTCCACGTTTCATATGGTTTTTTATCATGGTTTGTTATAAGAAATCATATGTTTAGAATATGAACAACAATGTGTATTGCTTCTTTCCAAAATGTATATGATAGTTTGGATTCATTTAACATAGTTATGACCACTTATTGCATGATCATGTTTTTTATTTCTACCACACCATTATGTTGTGGTGTCTTGGCTACTAAAAATTGTCTTTTGATTCCATGCATCTCACAAAAGTTTTCAAATTCATTTGAGGTAAACTCACCTCCATTGTCTAATAGAAAGCACTTGATTTTAAGGTTGGTTTTTTTTTCTACTAGTTCTTTAAAAACCTTAAATTTATCAATTTCTTCTAATTTATTCTTTAGAAAGACAACCCATGTCATTCTAGTGTAGTCATCTATAAGTACCATAAATTAATGCTCACCTTGCAATCTTTTAGTTCTGGTTGGTCCACAAAGATCAGTATGAATGAGTTGCAAAGGCTTTGAAGTTCAATGCTCCTTTTTTTTGAATGAGACTCTGGTATGATTTTCATGTTGGAGGTATTTGCAAATAGGATCTAAAGGTTTTACAATTAAGGACATATCTTTTACATCCTGATTCTTGCATATTTTTACCAAATTGTCAAAATTTATGTGTCTCATTTTGTTGTGCTAAATCCAACTTCGATCTATTTTTCCCATGAAACACTTCTCTCCTTTCACTTCATCTAAAATGTATATGTTATTGAGATTCCCGAGTGTTGTAGAAACTAGTCTAAAAAAAACTTCACTTCTAATTTCACACTTTCAAGAGTCAAAATAAAAAGTGTGTCCTTGACCACACATTTAACTAACACTAAGGATGTTGTGTTTCATATCTTCAATCAACAATACATTTTCCACTTTGGATTTCTCACTTCCAATACTCACTGTTCCTTTTCCAATTATTTTCGTAGAATTATCATTTCCAAACATGGCATTTCCTCCTTTTATCTTCTTAAGAGTTTAAAATATGCTTTGATCTCCTATCATGTGCTTGGAGCATCCAATATCAATATACCATTCTATTTTGTTGCCTTGAGCATGCAAGGATAGGTTGTTTTCTTCCCCTTTTTGATAATATATTTTTTTCTTCCATACCTTTGTGTTTTCTTCCTCATGTTTAGCATGACGTTTTTCCTTTTTGTTTTTTCATGTGGATTCCAATATACTTCAACACTCATGTTCTTTGTAACAAAATTTATCACATTTGTAGCATTCAACATTGAAGTTCATAAGCGAAGCAAAAGGATTATAATTTTTGTTCCAAAATTCTTGAGTTGTTATGTTGTGTATATGGTCATTATTGGTGGTCTTGTATATATCTCTACTTATCAGATAGTTATATCTTGTACTGTCCCTCTAATTAATGGATTTATACCCAAAAATATGACAAGAGAAACAATAACCAAGAAACATATTTTGATACCTTGTTGTAGGAGGTCTTCTTGGTGGAGCATTTGTACTCATGACTTTTGTAAATTCTGAACTTGTTAATCCATCAAGAATAGAAATCATGTCTTTGTATTTATCGTCACCGAGCCTTTTTGAAACTACATCATATAGATGAATTTCAGGGGTGGTGTAGCCATTTTTTACTGACTTCCAGACATCATATCCCAATGATTGTAGGTATACTCTCATTCTGATGCTCCATAATGCACAATTTGATCCATCAAAGAATGGAGACTTGTTTTTGGAAGACCTTTCATGGTTGTCCATGTGTTCCATAG
>SNQJ01S0076694.1:18063-34746 GCA_010110895.2 Picea sitchensis
TTGATGTCACCCAGGGTGACTTGGACCCATGATTAACGTGCCATGTGTCACCTAGATTTGTGCATTTAGTAGACCCTATAGGCCTATGAACACATGACACATTTCACTCACTGAAGGGGCCACATGTCATCTCTATCTTGCCACATATCACACCTGGCACTCTCCTCTTGGTCCATTTGGTGGGAGGAGTATGCGGGACCCACCTGTATTTTCCTTCATATCTAGTACGTCACCATGTGCGAGGGTGGACCCTTCAGAAGTCCGGAGACTTGGCACTCCGAAGGAACTTGGATGAGAGTCTTCAAAGTGTGAAGACCCCTGAAGTTGCAAACTGCGGAATACATTTCATCCATCAATATACAGGGGATGTGTGGCACCAGATCCTTTAGTTCGAAGAGTTGGCACTCCAGGGGATTTGAGGTGTGGTTTGTCAATAAGCTTCGAGGCCCAAAGTGACAAGAGCCATCAATATGAGGATGCTTCGAGACTTTTCCTGATTGTCAGATCTAGGTTGTGGTCAGTCCAGCGCTGACCAACTCCAGGAATCACAAGGAGTTTGCACCGCAAAACTCCCGAATGCCAAATTCTTGAAGTCACGAGAGTCGTAGGTCTATGGGTCCATGTGGCCAAAACATGATCGTTAGATCTAGGTTATGGTCATTCCGGCGCTGACCAACTTCAGGATTCACGAGGATTTTTCACCGAAAAACTCTCGAAGGTCAAAGTACCAAAGTACTGAAGTAACAGGAGTCGTAGATATATGGATCTATGTGGTCGGATATAGACCGTGGGATATGAAGGATTCTAGAAGGTTGTCAATCTAGTGTGACGTGATAATTCGATGTCACCAGGGTGACGTGGAACCACAATCGATTATCCCCTCGATTTGTTCTTTTCGTAGACCCTATATGCCTATTTAAATGTGACATGTGTCACCCCCTGATGAGGGCACATTTGACCCCTAACCTTTGCTACATGTCAACCCCTAGTACATGATTGCCTAGCCAAAGTGGTTGGTGAAGTGACCAGGACTCCGGGACTTTGGGAGTCTGAAGGATTTGGGGTCTAGTGTGGTAGAGAGAAACTGAAAGGCCCGAAGGCTGGAGCGATGTGGAAAGCTTATGGGACTTCAGGACTTTGGGAGGTTTCGTGTGTAGATAGAAAATGGGCATTCAGTGATGAAGCGATGAATTTCGAATTATCCTTAGGCGTATGCCTTAACGAGGAGGAAGATCCATCTTCAGAATTAATGGTGGATGGATCTCAACCATAGATACAAGAGCATTGGGAGCTCCAGGACTTCGAGGAATTCCTGATGATATGTATGAGATGGACCTATGTGGATGCCACATGGCCCTTGACTAATAACACCCGAAGAAGTTTGGAAGGGTATAGCTTCCAATCCAGAGCTCGGATTAGAGCATGACGATAATGGTTGGAAATATTTCGACAAGCAGAAGAGGATGAAGACCCTTGACAGAGGATCTAAAATATTTAAGGAAAGAGGAATTTTGATGCCCAGTCCTTTAGAAATCCATTTAGTGGGTTGGGTGTGTTACAAAGTAGTATCAGAGCATGACAACAACACTTGGCCTGCTTGGTCTCATGGATGAGTCGTATAAAAAAAACTAGTATTAGAGAACTTTAGGGGTGACACCCTGGCTACCCATTCCTAAGAGGATTAGTTAAACCTCTACTGAAGAAAGGAATGAGGTCTTCTACTATTGATAGATGTTTTGGAAATCTGCACTCCATTTTGCTAATGTTTCTAAACAAAGAAGCTTACTTCACTTTGCAATTGTATGTGTTGTTGTGCAGTCATAAGATTAGGTTACCAAGGCTAAGATGAGCATGTTGAGAATATTACTGCCGAATGGAAATTATTTGCATAAGTTCCTTGTGTAGAAGGATGCAGATTAAAATTTAGTTGGTATCCTACCCAACGAGATTGAATCACGCTAGTGTGTGGCAAAAGAAGCCTATCCTTTCTTGTGGGAAAATATAGCCAATCCTATAGGAGTGGGATTACGTTGATGAGCACTAATAGAAATACTTGGATGTGAATGGATTGAAAGGATCTGTAGAAATAATAATTATTACTTTAGTCAAGGATTAAACCTTGTATATGTGTATGATCTGTCACAATCATATGATTGATGGAAATGGTAAGGTATGATTAAGGAGGTGTGAAACACCTTTGGATGACCAGTGGATCATATTGACATCTAGAGGTGGATGGTATCCATATGAATATGGCTTGGTATACTCAAATAGCTATAAGAGGGAGTTTAGGAAGAGATTCCCTTGTAAACATATGTTGACCAAGAGTGAATTGAGGCATGAAGAAGAGACTAGAAGTGGTTATCTTACTACCTTGAGTGACACAATAACTAAACATTTGAATTTTGAATTATGGAAAGTTTTTACAGTAGAAAGGAAAAAGATGACCCTTGTTGGTTATTTCCATGTAGAAGGGGTAACATCAGTATGAATTACGACTGTGAGACTAGTCATATGAGTGACTATAATCTATCACTAAATAACACTAATATTAAAACAAAATTATCAATGTAAAAGGGTTGCAAGAGATGCACCTACATATATGTGTATACATGCTTAAAAGAATAATATGACCGCAAGCCCTCAACTGAGAGGGGAGCTCAGTGTTGAGTGTCTCTATGAGGCTTGTCCTAAGGATGGAAGAAATATCCCTGGGGGGAGGATCCAGAAGTTTGATATGTCCATGTGCATGTACGACATGGAAAGGGTACAAGCAATGAGCTTGCATGGAGAATGTTTGTCTATGTTTGTATATGTTTGAGTGCATGTGTTTAATGCATTATGAGGCTTCTTGACATGAATACATATAATAATACTAATTAGATATGTATGTTATTAAAGGTGCAAGTGATGCACCTGTATGAATATATGCATACAAAAGGCACAATATGTCTGTCTTGATGAGCGGAATGAGAGGCGAGAATTTCACTTGCCAAGGTTTAATGAATACCATGGATGCATGGTTGACTCCACTCTAAAAAGTCATGAAATTTATGTTTTGAATGATATCTTGAGGGGAATGTGTTCCATTTCCTGAGGAAGGACTAATATAAATAGATGAAAGGGTAAGGGAGCAAGGATGCTCTATTGTTATGATAAGAGGAAAATGAATTATTCCTTTGAAGAGCACAGGAGAATGACTGTGAACAATCATGAGTTAAAATATTTTAATGGAAAGATGTATGTGAGATGCAAAATATACCTAGGCAAACTACACATAGGCTTATGATTATGCATATGGATAAGTACATCATGGATGTAAGTAACAAACCAAAATATGTGTGGATACATAATTTGGATGCATGAGAAAGATGCATGTTTATATTCCTTATGGAATATTTGGTAAACAAATGAAATTAACTCAAGGTTGAGGCCAACACAAAAAGTGATGGATGTGCAATAAGGAAGTTGCGGGATGGAGGGGTTACCTATGGAGGAACTTTGTGAGGAATCTGTTAGGAGGATGGAGTCACAACCTTAATTACTGTTGAGAATTAAGTAGTGAGATACAAGCTTATATATATATATATCTTAGATTACCTTTTGGAAACATCATGTATGGATAGAAGACTAATAAAGGAATGTTGACCATTCTGGCTAACTGAAAATATAATGTGCAGGATGCACAGATTCACGATCCATTATGAAAAAAAGGTTTCTATTAAAGCATGTTGATGTATCCTAAAAGGTTATGGTGAGGCCTGACCAAGGATGCTCAAGGAAAAGAGCAAGAAGATCACAATAAGAAGTAGATTGCCTAAGCAAAGAAGGAGAAAAGGAGGAACACTTTTCTCACCCTAAGAACTCTGAACTGTTTAGCAGAGTTGTAAACTTTAGAAGAGCACTTGTGGGAACAAGTACAGCTTGAAAAGTGAGAATGCATAAATAAGCATATTTAAATGAATGGTCTTGGTTAAGATGTGATAAGTAAAGGCATTGAGGCCTTGGAAAATAACTCAGTTAGACTGAAAGTCCAGGGCTGTGTAGAAGGAGTGGGACAAGGGAAGATTTCCTTGACCTCTTCCTTGTTGGATATTGTATTTGTCTAGTATGAGAGATTTATTTACTAATAAAAGTAAATGTTTTGACATCATAGTGATGATGATTGTATGAATGTAGAAACAATTGAGAATTGTTTGTGTTTCACTCATGGAAATATTGAAGATAATGCAATGAAGTGCATAAAGATATGCTAAGACATATATGAAAAATATTTTATTGATTTGAAGGCTATGATACAAGCATTTGTATCTACTATGGAAAAACTGTAAGTATACTCTACGATTGAACTTGGCAAATCAAAACTATGTTCGCAATCTAAAATGTCTGTCAAATAGTACTACGTCAGAATTATTATATCTGGAATCTTGTGGTTTAAAATCAATCGAGGGCCCATATTTATTACAGAGATTGTATATGCACACGAGTTAACGTTGGGACCTGTACCCATAATTTAAATTCAATATAATTTTGTTTTGAGTCTGGGATCCGATCGTAGATCGAACGACTCATATTCATTGCAGAGATTGTATATGCACATGAGTTAACGTTGGGACTTGTACCCGTAATTTAAATTCAATATAGTTTTGTTTTGAGTTTGGGATCTGGTCGTAGATCGGATGGCCTGTATTCGTTGCGGAGATTATAAAGAGTTGTGGTGGACCTGCAATATTATAAAATGCACCTGTTATACAATTGAAATCCAACTATTGATTTGGGACTTTAATGTTACGTTGTAATATTAAACCAATCTCCACCATAAATCTGTAGATCTAATGGTTTTTGTAGGTATGTGGGTTGATTTCATAGGTTTAATTGACATCTACGACATTAGCTAGCTTCCAGAGATGGTATAAAAATGTCCATACACATGTGGCATAAGGAATGAAGGAATTTGGTAAGAATCCCTTCTGAAAAGAATTCAGTATCTTAAAGATATGAAAATAGTTGTGAGTGGTTGGTGTATGCCATGGATACCCAAGTAGGGTATTATTCAAGAAGAAAACCCTGATCAAACCAGGTTAATCAAGAACCTGATAGAGGAGATGAATGTGAGTTGTTCATTGGAGGGAAAACCAATCTCAGTCATTAGATCGACTTAAAGATCCACTGGAGTTAACCGATCAAACACCATTCGTTTGATTATATCGATGGTCGAGAATCATTGTGGAGCACGAACGAGAAATTAACAAATGTTCTAGTTCACGGTCCACAATAAACCAACACCATTGATCTCATAGGGGTGAATGATCAATGACCACAATTAAAAGAGTCGGGTGAGCACTTTTCAGATTGCAGAGATTGAACTCTCCGATAAAGAGCGAGCACATTGGGGTTCCGCAATCACTGTGAACCGTCGATCTGTGAATAATCGATGGGTGAACCTGGAAGGAACCCATGCATTAATGTTGTGTAAACTCATATCGTTTGTCAATTTAGTTGCATTACATTTAACTTAGGCATTCTGACCTTAATGATTCATGCTAAAAGCAACACAACCTTCATTTTTTTTTAGCCTTTTTCAATCTCTTCATTTTTCACTTTATATAAACTCACGTAAACTAAAATGGCATTGCTTATGTGGATCATGTCTACATAGATCAATGCATTGGGTCGACAAAATATCTCAAATGGGTGGTTATTTTACATTGGATCTCACACTATATAAAATTATACCTTTCTCACATAGGTAAAAGCTATTTTTTTTATTAAGATGGTGAATGATTACATCAACTATTATGTGAATAAATATCTTCAACCCTGATTGTTATAAGTGAGATCTACCAATCCTTATATTATGTGTATTGTTAAGTGTCTTTTCCTTGTGAATATTATATATATGACAATCTTTGTGCCAAATCAATCCTGATTGTTATAAGTTCATCAATCTACCCATACTTATATTCTATGTATTGTTAAGTGTCTTTTCTTTGTGAATATTATATATGATGATCTCTCTGCCACATGTGGTATATTGGTTTTTCTTTAATCTAAGAATACATATATTTATCTATTGTATGCACAAAAAATACATAATTGTCTAAAACATCTGTCAAAATGGAAACCAAATCCATAAGCATGTAAAAAATTTAATGTTTCCATGCTTGAATTACTAGGTTTAGTAGATAAAAATAACATCTTTGTACATAGTCTTATTTGAAAGTAGCTAAAGTAATAGAGATAAAACTAAAGACATACTATTTAGCATAGTTACCATGTTCGAATTTGAATTCGATTTGATATGTAAAAAACTCAACTACCAAAAATCCAAAATGGAAAAAATTCGAGAGTATACATCTTACAAATACTCAAATATACAATTTTTTCAAAATTCTTGGGCTATAAATACCCAGGCCTCAAAGATTTGGTGAATAGTACAAATACCCAGGCCACCTAAAATAACATGGAGCTACATTTTCTAAATTGCATGTCTAGTTGCACTGAGTAGCCACTCATATTCTTTAGCAGAAATGCATAAATATTTTGATGATAAGAGTACACCACATGATGTTGTGGCTAGACCAACCTTACCCCTTCACATAAGAGCATGTGAGGGACATGACATGCTTGTCCATGGATGGGGATGAGGTATGATGCCCTTCCAATAGAAGAGGAAAGCAAGGAAGAACGAAAAAGAGGATCTATAAACCCACCACGAAACATAGTAAGCACATGCTATATACACAAAAGGGTGCTCGTTGTAACACCCCTATTTCCCCCAGCCTGTAATTAATCATTTATTATCATCACCGTGCTATGGCATGGGAACAATGTAAATATATTATTATTTATATTTCTAATAACTGACTGTGGGGGATGAATCCTCGAAGTACTGGCCATGATATTACTAGAGGAAAAAGTAAGGAAACTATGGAGAGGGTTCAATAGTTCAAATGACCCAAATTCCCTTTGCTGAGATAATAAGCCTCATTCGGATTCCAAGGAGGAAGAAGTTAAGGAAAGAATGACCGATGGATGAACAATCAACTACCCCCGTAAATGGGAGCATGGAGGGTCTGGTTGGTGAGATAGAAAACTGTCAGCCCGAAGTACCATAGAGGGCAATTTTTCCTACAGGCCCAGACTAACCCGAGCTTCCTTCTGACAAAAGGAACAAGACAGGTGGGGAACCTTCTTGAAGGGGAGAATAGGGAATGAAAAAAAAAAACATGTGAAGACAGACAAGAGAAGGTACACTGGAAGAGAGAGAAAGGAGAGTTTCCCTAGCTGAGAAGAAGAACTAAAAGCTTGATAAGTTGTTATGGTTACTAGAGAGAAGAGGAGAAGAGATCTTTGAGAATTTATAGGAGAATGTGACCCGAGAAGGAGACTATGAGCTTGATATTGAGGAGGCATCTGATAAACCTCTCTGATCCAGGTGGGTATCGGTGGCCACCCACCTATTCCATGGGCTCAAAAAATAGTTTTCCATCTTGGCAGTTTTTCGGGTTTGAAACTTCCTGGGCCGTTTTGAAGCCCTAAACGACATTTTTTTGGGGATTTGGGGCCAAGGTGATTGCCAAATGCATTGACTTGGGTCAATCGAAAATAATTCTTTTGGTTATACCTTTCCAATGGTGTATCGAGTGCCCAAAATGGAGATCATATGCAAAAGTTATGGCCCCGGGAAGTTGACGTATCAACTACCCCCATTGAGGTCCGCAAACGTTTTGGATTTTCATCTACTGGGGTTAGGGTTTTGGATTTTAATTATCTTAAAAATATATTTGGAGCCTCATTCTAATAATCATCTTATAGCGAATGCGAGTAGCCATCACATCTCTTCTCAGAGATAAGATGCCACCATTCTAGCGAGTCTTTCACACTGTATTTTTACAGTCTTTGTATATTTTCTCTCATTAATAGAAATTGTATTATTGTATCTCTGTGTTTATGGTTGCATCTCTGATACACTTGTGTTATATTTTTGGATATCTCTATATATTTCTTTATTATATCTCCGCTCTCATTTCGTGCCGAAAATAATCTGGATTAGTGGTATCAGAGCAGGATTCTCTTGATCGTTTTTCAGTGCATGTCCCTGGTGAGGTCCGAGTCTAGCAAGTTGGGTCTCGATCTTGTCTCTCTTGAGGAAAATCACTCTCGCACAAACAAGAAAACCTCAATGGCGGAAGAAAAGAAAAACGATAGAGTAGACAATTCTATCAATCTGTTGCTTGAGCAAGCTCTCATGCGACAGAGGGACGAAATGATGGAGAATTTTTCCCACATCCTTCAACGCCTATCGATAGAATCAGGTGCATATTCATCAAGCGACCACTTTGGAGGCACCTTACCTTTTAAGATACAGGTCAATTTTGATATTCCTATATTTGAAGGTCAGATATATGCGGATGCTGTTGGAGTTACTTCAACACACACCTAGGATTTCTTTTTCCTAAGTTTTTATTTGTTTATTAGTCATAATTAGTCATTATCCAGTCTCCTATATTTTATGAGAGAATATTCCACCTGGAGAATTTTCTCTTTCAGTTCACACTTCAGTTTGACTACTTGAGTTGAGTTTAGATGTTACATTGGGATCATCACTATGCAACATTGGGATCATCACCATGATAATTTGACCTTGCCTTGGTATCATCACCAAAGTGGTGCATTAGCCTCAATTATTTGAGTTAACTCCTAACTAATTTCTATTCAGTCAGTTAACTGAAGACTAGTTGACTAGTTAACTCAACTAGGTGGCAGTTCACCCCCGTAACTGCCTGAGAGACTAGAATAGGCAGCAGTTCACTACCGTAGTTGGTGGTGTGTGCCCATATCACTCTAGACCACCACTATAGAAACTTGGTTCACCTCAAGTTGAACTCATTGAGTTATACAGAGTATATCATGTGTAAATTATTCATTATTCACAACGATTAATGAGAATTCTTTCCATTATTTCTCTCCTTCTTCTTCTTTTTCCAATTCTCTCTGAAAATGTGTGTATAATTGTTTAGCTAGATCTATTCTATGCAGGTCAAAAAATTTACATGGTATCAAAGCTGACAGATTGCTAAGAAAAATCTACACCAAAAATTTTTGCAGGTACAAAAGATTGAAGACCTACGCTTGAGCCCCAAGCTTAGGTGGATCTCTTTGTGTACTAATGTAATTTAGTGTGTATATATTTTTCTTTTTTGTCTTCGCATTTATTATTGAGTTTTCACTTGGTTGACATATGTCAATGGATTCATCAGTCTACTTAGTATTTGCAAACAGGGCCAGTCGTCACATACATAACTTGGCTTCCACCGCTTGGGTGATTTATTCACCCGAGGGTCTATTAGTGTCTTTAGGAGGCATATGCGTAGGGCCATCCACAAATAATGTGGCTGAATATATCGCAGTTATATAAATTTTACACGATGCTATCTCACATGGCATCCATACATTAGAAGTTTGCCTGGATTCCCAGTTAGTAGTGCATCAGTTAAACGACTGCTACCGAACGATCATTACCGTGTGAGTGATCCTTCTTTACTATGACGATTACTATGGGTACATATTTTAGAATGACTGTTGCACCTCTTTTACCACCTAGATGAGCAAAACAAAGGTGCTTACAAGCTTAGTTGGGTTAGCTAAGCAAGACAACTGTAAGGGAAAAGGGTTAGAGAAAGAAATATAAAAAAACAACTAAGAAATAAACTAAGAAATAAAAGAACAACTAAACTATTGAGCATAAGGACATAAGAACAAAAAACCAATAAGACTCATGTCACCAATGGCAAGGATTATATTAGTGAAAGAAAACACCAAGAAGAAAGAGGAGTATGAGTCCCTTCTTCCTCCAAGGGAGGGATCTTGGACCCCCACAAATAAGCTCTTCTTACAACTTTGAATGAAAATGGTGAAAGAATCCCAAGCTAATCCACTCAAGAGGTGAGATGGATTGCCCAATGTAATCGTGCTAGTATACTCTTGATGAGAATAGAGGATTCCTCGAGAGAATAACAACAACATAAATTTGCTATTGAATTCCTTGAAAATGAAGTGCACCCATGGCCTTGTTTTATAGCACCTCTTTGAGGTATTGTGTAACCAGCTTGTAGTGTAAAAAGAGGCTAATTAGGGAATTTTTAGGTCATTGACCAGCCACCCAGTCGAATCCAGTCGAGATTTGGGTGTCAAATCAACTTGGAAGCTGAACCAGAAGTGGGTGGGAGGCCGACCAATTTGATAAATGTGTTGTTCTCAGATGTGCAAGACTTTTAGCAACCACAATCGCACATCAGGTGCATGTGCACTTTTCCTGCATTTATGTTTTGCGCATGTGCACTTTTCCTGCGTTTATGTTTTGCGCATGTGCATGCGTGCCCTGTGTAGTCATAGTGCACTTTAATTTTGTCACTGGTTGTATAGTTTTGGAATTTTTGGAAATGCTTTTGTGGTAATTTTGGTCCATGGGTGACCTCATAATTGTTTGATGATGTTGGATTCTTGTAACCATTTGCGAACGGAATTTCAGTGATAACAGATGCCCCCTGATGGATGAGGTTACGAGCATACGTATAGCCGAAATTCATCAATGTTTCTTCTACTGAGAGTGTCGTTGTAAGAGAGAGCGATAGTGAGAGTGTCAAGAGTTACCTTTTGGAGGGAGAAGGGAACCTGTAGAACCCAACCTTCCATAAGGTGTGTAAAAATAAACTGTGTACAAACGAGGCAGGCATGCCCCATGCTTGTTTCATGTAACTCAAAAAGGAATGGTGTGTTGATGTAGACAACTGCAGCACCCTTAGGGGCGGTCGTGATAAAGGCAGAAGACAATTCTGCTGAGGAACATACTCTGAACAATAGGTAGTGACATCTGTAATAAATATCACGGATTCTGTAGGCATTGATAGCCCAACCAAGTTCAAAGGTCTTCAGCAAATATAAGAAATAACTACAATAGTCGCAAAGTAATACCCACCGTAACATGAGAAAGTGTTGAAGTCGAATGTTACGGGGGTCAACGACAGCAGGGAGCAATTGTGGTTCTCCCTATTCCATCCGAGACCTCTCATTGGAAAGGTAATGAGAGTCAAGATACTATCGCCCTTCTAGAAAACTGCGCTGATGTCGACAAAAGTTGGATGCGACTCCCAGAAGCAAAGGGCTTCGTGAAATCTACTAGGTGAGGTTAGGAACTGGAGGAGGTACATGGACAAAGTCAAGATGTATGAAGACCCAATACTGCCCTTGGTTGGGAGTATATGCGAAGTATAAGTGGTCGCAACCGTTCAACTAGGTCGAGTGTCAGGGGGACAACAAGACGTGGGATAAGTTGTGCCAGAGGTGGGAGAAAGTGAACAAACTTAGAGGGCATAGGTAAGTGGCCTGTGGGATACTTAGAGTATATGGACGATGTCAACAGGGGTAGATGATAAGGAGTGCCCCAACCAAGGGAGACATGGGTTGTGTTTGTCAAAAAAGGGAAGAAGGTCGTCAAAGGTGACGACAAAAAGATATGTAAATGCTGGAAACAAAGGCTTTTTAAAGTTTACCAAATAAATAAAGAATAATTTGGGATGAGTGTACAAATACAGAAACGGGTGCCCCAATGTAATATGGATGGGCCAGTTAGTGTGCAATTTTCTTGGAGAACTGGTGGAGGGTGGGGGCCCCATGGGTGGGTTTCTGTATGAGGTAGGTGAAATGGAGGGAAATTTTTGCAGATGGGAAAACTGATTGTGGATGAAATGGAGGGTTCATGACACTGCTGAGGTGCAGTCAAAATAGAACTTTGAAGAGATAATCTGGGAGTCCATTGGGAAAGATAGAAAAATGAGGAGAAGGAGTATGTGGCTGATTCACGACATGATGTAAGACTATCGGGACTCCCATCCCTAAAGGTTTGAAAAAAAACATGAGTGTCAAAGTGCCAAAGGGTGCTATGAATGGGACAACTCATGTGGGGGAGAGTGCTATCGGGTGATAGTACCTAAGATGCAATGGAGGTGTCGGTACTACAGAGCCGAAGATGGGGATCCTATAGGCAAATGTCAGAGGGTGTGACTTGAGATGCAATTTGAGATTCAGAGGGAATGATTACATGCCAGTGTTGATTATATACCTGAAGGGGTTGTGTTGATGTATGATGACCAAGTACCTGCACACATGAAAACCAAATACCCGACGTGAACAATATCTGAAGAGAATCGAACATACAAGCATTTATTTGATAATTTTGAACATGAGCATACGTACCTAGATGGGGTATGAAAAAATGGTGCCCCGAGGGCTAAGGATAAAAACTGGCCCGGGGATTTTCTTGATGTAGATGACGGGATGTTGATCCCGTGGCTAAAGATGGATCGAAAAATGGACACCCGGAGCTCCCGAAATGGTGTTTGGAAGTTTGGAGGAAAGGCCTATATATAGTTGTAGGGCCCACTTTTCCACCTCATTTGTACTTGCTTCCAGAGTGACTAGACGAGAGGTATTCAGAGGGGATTTGGAGATTCTGGGAGAACGAGGGATTCAATTCAGGACCAGCGAGCTTGAGGTTAGTGGTCTTATCGTCCTGCATAGAAGGCGGTTTTCAATTTATGGGAAGGGCCTGTATGGAGGGTCGTATAGGGGGTTTTATGTGTGTGGGCCCCCCAGTGTGCGGGCGATCCAGAAATATGCGCACACGGGTGCGCGCCTGTATTCAATGATCATAGGACATTGATATGTAAAATGATCTAAGGATTCACATAAAGAGCAAGGGCATATCATATGTTCATCGAATGAAGTCATGACATAATGGATGTCAGTGATTTTTGGTGGGAATGACGTAACTGGACTGGGTGCCTGCTAGAATCTTTGGCACACTACGACTAATGTTTGTCGGAATTGTGGTAGTGTGGGGCAATGGTGTGTATAATTTCCATATTCTAAACATATGGCACAAGCAAATTTGGTTCGTAGCCCTTTGTTACTGGAGTTAGGGGAGGTAGCGACAATACTTGCTATAGTGGCGAGCGGTGATGGTGTTCGATTGAGTGGAATTAGGTTATGTAACTCGAGTAGAGATGGGCATTTGTTGGTTGGGTGTCCATCTTTCTCACATAGAACGCAAGGAGGTTGGATGTGTGGGGGAAGTGGAGTTGTGGGATCCTTCTTCTTTCGCCTGCCCCTAGCTATGGAAGGGAGGTTAGTGAGTGGGGGTGTAGAGGGTATGGTGGGAGTGAGTATGGGAATCTTCATTGGGATTTCGTCCATTTGGGGGGGAAGGGATGGTTGAGGGACCATCTTTGGTGGATGTAAATACCAAAATGGAATTGCTAACACCATATTAGGGAGGGTAAGAATTGCGGCTACTTGGAAAGCTTGTATGCTAGGTGGAGGGTAGAAGAAGGGGATTTGAGTAATGGCTTGGGGAATTGTCTCCCAAACTAGGATATGGCCTTGGGGAGAGGTGAAATTGTGAACTGGTGGAGTTGACGAGTTCGCAGGAGGCTCATGAGGGGGGAGCTCTGCGATTAGTGGGACGTCAAATATGATAGAAGCCTCCCTAAGAGGAAGGGTATCCTCTATGTCAGTTTCGTTGGATGATACGACGCATACTTGATTGGAAGGATGAAGGAGTGATGGTGCACCATGGTAAGTTGCTAACAATGATGGGTCTTTGAAAATTCCAGGACCCATTTCGATGAGTGGGTATGCTTCATGACTTGTGTGGATGAGAGGGAGAATGTTATTGATGTTGGCAGAAGGGTTAGGCTCGTAATGTGAGACTTGATCAATGGTAATGATCTTCTCGTTACGAGGGAACATCATTGTTCGAAAGACGGAAGAGGCAACTACCTTCATAGTGTACATGTAGCTACGACCAAACAAGATATTATAATCGAGTGGGGCATCCATAAATTCAATGTCGATGAGAATGGTCTTGTGCCCGAGTTCTACAGGGACATTCTAGAAGAGCCCTTCGGGAGAAGATGGTCGTCCATCATAATCTCTTAAGGTAATGGCAGATGGTATGAGTTTGGGGGAACCAAGTTTCTGCCATACAGACTTGGACATAATGCATGTGGATGCACCTTCATCGATGATGCACCTATGAACTGTAATGTTCCAAATTTTTACTGGGATTTGAAAAGCGATTAGAGCGGGAAGGTGAGGTTCTCCGTCGTTGAGAGAAAATGTGATGAGTTGGGTATCCACGGGGTCGACTGCCCCCAAGGTGGAAAGTAATGATTTCTTCTGAGTAGGACAAGTTTGAAGGACTTATAAGAATGACATGGCAGTTGGGGATTGTGCTAAGTCATCGACCAAACTATAATTATGAGTCGCCCTAGCCTGGGGGTTGTGGACATTCCTATGCAATGGGATGCGAGGGATGCAAAGAGGTGTTTCGGCGTTAGGGAAAGGAATCACCAACGGGGGTCTCGTTGGTGCGGGGATTGTTTCTAGGGGAATCAGAGGAGACTTAGCGAGTGCACGGTATTGACGACTACATGCTTGCAGAAGGATTTCTTCCTCACTGGTGAGGAGGATAGTACGATCTGCAGGATTGTTTGGATTGAGGTATTGTCCCAACTGTGGTGGGGTAGGCTGCGTGTCCTGTTGGGTTTTTATCACACCCTAGTGTGGAATGGGATTCTGCAGCACGGCTGGGGGGGGTTGTTGCACGTATTGTTGTGGGGCCTGATGAAGGGCAAGTGGTGCTGGAGGATGTGGTAGACTGCCTGAGTCTTTCAACCATTTAAAATCAATGATTTGGGGGCAATGATGAGTATAATGACCGAACTCACCACAAAGTGCACAAGGGAAGGTGGTTCTAACAATATTTTTATTTCTCCCTTGATGACCGTTGTTATTGTCCCCCTGGGGGTTCTAATTCCCTTGATTCTGGTTGCCCCCAGTAGGTTGGTTCTGTTGGGGATGATTCCCGCCTTGACCTGGGTTTTTATTGTTCCTATTTTTTCTTTTCTTTTTGGCATTATTCGACTGATGGGTCGGATTTTCCGTATTCAACTGTTCAAAATTTTGATATTGTTGAAGGGGATAGGGTTGAACAAAATTCACCCCAACATGAGGGTGTGGGGGAGCCATGGGCTGTGGAGGACCAGGGAATGGAAAGTATAGATTCTATGGGATTTGTGATCCGTAGGGTACATAGGAAGGTGTGGCGCTTTTACTAGTACTTAGAGTATAAGATGAGGTAGAGGGAGTACCATAACTTGTTTGGATAGATGGGTGTGTTGGGGGTGTCGGCAGTGGCCCACTGATGGGTGGAGGAATAGAAACAAGGTATGGTTGTTGATAAGGGGGTGGGGGGTAATAAGAGGTTCCCCCATATGTCGGTGGATATTGAGGTGTGCCATACATTGGTGATTGTTGGGGTTGTGGACTGTGGTGCATGTTATTACCAATCAATCCGCCTACTGAGTGAGACATCCCGGGTTTGTCTTGACCGAATGGAATGGGTTTTGGGAGATCAAGAAGTACTGTGTATAATTACCCTGATTGTGAATATATGAAGTTGTATTGTTGAGCCTTACTGATGGCTTCTTCTTCTGATTAAGGGAAGGTGGAAGCTACATCTTTACCGAGGAGAGAGACGAGTGATCTGAGAAACCATTCAAGACACTATTGTTTGGTGGTTTCAGCTTTGCACAAACTACATCGTCTACGCCACTCGTGAATGTGATTAGCAATATGTGTGGCTAAGGTTTGTTAGAAATTAGAGAGTAGTTCAAGACCATTATCATGGCGGATTGGTAATTGGAAGAAGGTCAAAAATGCTTTGGCCAAGGACTTGAAAGTCGCATGGGACCCCAATTTTTAGTCTACATACCATTTGGCTAATGGGACAGTGAGTGTGCATTGAAATAATCATAGTCAGATGGAATCATCCATAATGTTGTTGGAAGAGCACCATAGGTGGAAAGTCATGACATGGTTGGCAAGGTCATCTCCTGCCTTTCCTTCAAACTTGGGGATGTCTGAAGGTAGTTTGGTAGGAATTTCAGGCCATGTGGGGTCATGCAATATAGGATCATTTGTGAGTTTGCTTAGATCTGGTATGTTAAGAGAGGCCAAATATGGCATATGTAGTGGGGGTGGAGGATTAGTTCCATCCATGGTGTGAGTGTTCTGTGAACCTGACCCTTGAGGGGGGTTATGTAGGTTGGTACTTCCCCCTTGAGAGGAAGTTGGCCCCCCTCTTCCATGTAAAGGAGAGCGAGTGGACGGAGGGACTTGGGAAGTGGACCCAAGTAATGTGGAACCAAGAAAAGCTGAACCTAATACAGTGGCACTCACTGGAGTGTGAGAAGGTGGGGCCGATGAGTTGGCAAGACTAGGAACTCCCCCTAAAATAGGAGGGAGGTTTAGCAAGCGTCTGGAATGACGGGGATTCTGTGGGTCCCCTATGATGTCTGACTAGCTGAGTGGATGTGTGCAAATTGTGATGAGAGAAAATAAACAAGAGCCTTTGTTGCAAATTTTGAACTTAACATGATATATATCTAAATCAAAATGTAATAAGAAGTGCATAATACATAAAGTGTTTTGAAAAATAAGCATGTATGTGGATAAGTGGGTTTTGTCTGCATGGGGAATCAAAGAAAACAAATGCTCGTGTCCTAAAAGATGTAACGTCCTTCCTCTCAAATAGCACTGGACCTTCCAATAGTACTC
>SNQJ01S0076694.1:40835-77514 GCA_010110895.2 Picea sitchensis
AATTTGTACTTAGATGTAAAGGAAAGGTAAATCCAGACAAACTGATGTAATGGGAGACCATCCTATCATTGTCACCTTAATAGGATGTTCCTTTCTATCTAGGGTGGTAAGCCCAAGGGAGACGTCCCCGGTGAGCTGGAGTTTTGATAGAGCAAAGGTTTAGGGCTAAGTAAAAGTTTCCCTCTCACAAGTCATCGTCGATCAGAAAGTCCAGCTAAACAACCAATAAAGATAATAATAACCAGAAATGTACCTGCCCAAAACAAAGAAACAAGAAACTATATTTTGCAAGATCACTTGCTGGTTAGTACTTCATATAATTGGAGACTTTCTAAATATAATAAATTGACTAATATATTCATGAATTAAGAAAATATGTATAAATGGAAATAATCACAATACGATACTTCAACAATAAATGATTCAAAGTGAGCAAGAATAACTAATTATCAATATCATAACACCAACATTCATTAGAAGCAAGTATGCATTGATCCTTTCAATTGCTTTTAGAAGCTTTAAGTGCTACAAAGTATGACTATAAATTGAAAGAATAATAGCAACAATAGGGTTAGCAAGTTAATCTAACTAGTGTTAGAAAGGTGTTAGTAATTTCTCAAAGGTTTGGATGTTTGTAGATTGTGATCAAAACACTCAAGCAAGAGGTCTTAGACTAGTTCATTCATAGGGAAAGTGGAGTCAACAAGTAGCAACAAGAATTGAAGGAACAAGATTATAATAGTATGGCCAAAGAAAAGAGGAATTTGATGGTGAAGTGTTGATAAAACAAGGCTTCAACCATCAAACCCTATGGGAAGACGACTTACTAATGTGTAGGCAAACCTAGGCCTTAGCACGTTTTCCTCCTTCTTTAGCTCAATGAAAAAGTAAATTTGGCTAGGATGAAGAACAAGAGATAGGATGTTGCAATGGAAAGTCCCTAGCAATGTTTCCAACAGAAAAAAGGCTCCTTGGCATAATCTAGTAGGGAATTAAAATAAGGATACCAGCATGCGCTTACTTCCTAGGGTTTATTCTAGCAATTTCATTAACAAAATGAAAGTAAAAAAATATAACCATTCAAGTAAAGGAAGGATTGCAGAATATCACTTACATTTACCAATTATTCATCAATCCAAACCCTAGTTATAAACCTTCCACCATGAAAAATGCCAAAAATCACCAAAAAGAACCTCCTTCAACAAGTGTGCACTAGAAAATTTCAGCCAAAAACCCTAGAAGGGCGCAAATTTCATACCTCACACAAGTGTGAGTGGAAGATGATGAGAAAATGAGAGTTTTAGCTCTCTATTTATATAGTATAAATGACCTTAATTTTATTTTTAAGTCACAAAAGGCCGACATGGCCAAAAATACATAATAATATTGTTTTTACATTAAATGTCAAAATCAAACCCTAAATCAAGAAAACATGAATATGTCATTCCCTTTTAGGGTGACATTAGCCCCTTTTAGGGAAACGTTGGCCTCCCGGGGTAAAATGTTTGGCCTTATTGGGCCTCAAGAACATGCCACATGTGCCACTTTGGCACATAACTGCCTCCCAAAACCTCCATAGAGCTGGATGACATCATAAGTGTCCTAGGTGATGTCATGGGACTTACAAGGCCAACATCCTAGTGGAAATGGCACAACCCCCCTAGGTAAGGTTCTATCAAGCTGGCTGTTGTGGAACATCCTCCTCTTCTCTGGTGTAAACCCTCTAATCTGTCTCTGCCGCCTGTTGTGGTCGTAGCATCCATTTGATGGGCTTTCAGCCCGATGGAAGTCTTAACTAATAATCTCCGCATGTGTACCTGTCCATCGGGTATGGTCTTGCACATCAAAAAATATTCCCTCCATGGGCTCATAAGTCACAGAGATCATAACAATGTCAATCAAATATAATCATCAATTTTATTAAACATGTGCATAAAAACCCCATTTACTCGAACAAGTTCTCAAAGAAATTATACTAATCTCCAAGCCATGTTTGGAGGAAGTGACAGGGTGTCCTATTGATCTAATGATCACTGGATGTGGGGTGTTTCTATGAGATATCAAATCTAATCCATGTGAGTGGATGAAGTGGATAAGGGATGTATGGGCAAGGCATGCAGTGATAGTAGGGAAATGCATGGATTACCTATGGGTGCCTCTGTAGAGGATGAGTTGCACCTATCATGGATGCAAATGTTTCCAATCCCATTCATTCCTTTTATCTTTTTCTTATTTTTTTTTCTTCAAGAAGCTGGCTAGGGTACACTGCCTTGGCGTGGTGACCAGTGGTGGCAATGTTACCCACAAGAATTTCACGGAAATGAGAAGGTTGGCTCATGATGAGACCCCCTTTCTCTTGGCTATGCCACCAAGAGCCACTACCATAGCATGGTGACCATCATCTAGAAGTGTCATACCACTATATGTCCATGGAACTAATAGGTTGGCTCATGATGAGATACCCTATCCTCTAGCCAGGTCTTGTTTTATTATTTTTTGTTTCTTGTTGAGAATCTTTTTACTTCTTTCTCGGGGATCCATGGGTGAAGAATATCGAGGTTTCATTCTTGGATTTTATCTTTTTCCATCTACTTTTACCCTCTAGGATTTTATCCCCTTCTTCCCACAAGGTAAGGTACAACCCTTAAATATTTGGCCAACCCAATGCCCAGACCAGTGTAATGGGATGGATGAGGAAGAGAAAGATGGAAAGTGGTAAGTATGGTAGGAGCGAGTGATGGCTTCTCATGAATCCCCCCAGTGGAAACTCAAAACCTATGGGCATAATATTACTAGGGCATCCTATCATTCCCCTGAGATATGTTCAAGTGGATAGTCATAAGAACCAAGCACTTGTTAAAGACATTAAGAATCAAATGAACATATTCAAAGTTTTTGAGGATCAGAGTGACATATACCATGATACCCAGACTCATTACCTCATGGAGAAAGATCCATTTCTACTACAAGACTAGGCCAAGGTGATGGATTTTGCTACTGCTAAAAAAGTGGAGGCCCTGAAGAATGAAAATATGGTCCCTCCAGGGCCATGCTCAAGTCGATCTGGCTCTCGGTACTCCATGTCTAGGATCTGTGGGCCTAAAGACATAATATCCTTAGTTATCCCTAAATTGGGGGATAATATGGTCAAAAACCCTAATCTTTCCCCCTTAAAAAAGTAATATTAAACAATTCATTTAAAATTTCATTTTTTCACAAATAAAACCCTAATTTTCATGGACGTCACCCCTTTAGAGGACGTTTTGGCACTAGTAGAAGGTCGTTGGTGATGTAGGAGGGTATTAACGCTTCCCAAAGCCACATATCAAGCATTTGAATGTCTTCCTTCATGGTCGAAGCATTAAAAATATCAAAACATCCAAGTTCCAATGCATATCATCTCACCACCATGCCCTAGCCCCCAAGCATGACGTCAAGCTAAAAAAAAGGACGTTTTTCCCCTCTTGGGAAAATTGTTTGGCAAGTGAGGGATGGGATATGTCTTCCAAGTCATCATCAAGGCCTTCCAAGTCTGATATTTCTCATTCGACATGCGGGCCCTTGGCATCCAACCTGTGGGCTTGCAACCCAATGGAAGCCAAAGCTAGGCTTGTTCTCCCAAAACTGTCCACTATCTAGGTCTTGAAAAGAAAAATTAGTGCACCCTCCAAGGATCTCAAGTCATAACATCATGATAAGTGAATTCAATCAATAAATAATCCATCTAAGCATGTTCATCAAAGATCACTATATCAAACAATTAACTGCTCAAAGACACTATGCAACTTGTCAAGCTTGAATATGGGAGGCTTGGGAGGCTTCATCAAAGATCCCTCTCTAAGCCATGTAAAGTGGATGAAGTGGTTGGGGTCAAGACTCAATGGGAATAGGGCTCATGACATACAAGGGGTCGTAGTGTCTCATTCATTGGTGCCTTTGTAGAGGGTGTGAGGTACCTTCATCCGCAATGCACTTTTTCCAAACCCATCAATTGCATTTTATCTTTCTTTCTTTGTTTTTATTTCAATATAGCATAAGGAGAGGTTTAATTTCACTGCCTTAGCATGGAGACTAGATGATGGAAATGTCACCAACAAACACCTAGTGGAATTGAGAAGGTTGGCTTGTGATGAGATCCCCTTTCTCTTAGCCATGCAACTGAGAGCCATTTACCTGGTTTGGTGACTATATGATGACAATGTCATACCATTAGATACTCTTGGACGTGATAGGTCAACTCATGATGGGACCTCCTATCCTTCAACTAACCTTTTAAGTGTTCTTTATTATATTATGGGTCCCCTTTACTCAAAGATAATCATTTCAACTCTTTCTTGGGTGATCCTTGGGTGAAGCATCTGGAAGGTTATTCAAGGATTTTATCATTTACGCAACATCAACCCCTTTGGGCCTTCATCCCCTTCTTCCCATAGAATGAGGGACAACCCCTTCTTGGGTCAATACACCCTAAAATCCCAAGAAATAAGCAAATGGAGGGGAATAATGATGGAAAGCGGTAAGTATGGTCAGGAACGGTACAATGGATCTTTAAGGGAGTTCCTAGTAGAAAACCCATCCCCAAGGAAAACCACTTACTAGGACACAATGTCAACCACCAAGGCAAAGCAAGGAAAAATGTATAATGTCCAAGCATATATCATGAAATATAGAACAATCTAAGATATGACATACTCAACTGGATTAAATATTGAAATGATGCTCACCATAACACTGACTTGTACCTCATGGAGCAAGGCCCACTGCCTTTGAGAATCCATCTGGTGTGGTGGATTCCATCTGCAAATATGTGACCATTTGTGGTGGTGAGTGGGTTTTCCATTCGTGCAAAGGGTATTGTTGGTCATGTAGTCTCTCGACACTCCATATATGCAAATTGAGGGCCTGGAGACATAATATCCTTAGTTATCCACAAAATGGGGATAACAGGGGACATTTGAGAATCCCAGAATCATCAAATCTTCAATACTTTATTAATGCAATCCTCCTTACCCTTATGTTTGATTGGCATAGAAAATAGAGAAACATTGAAAATTGAGTGTTAGTAGGTTGACTTATCTATCGCTTCGTAGCTTAAAACAAACCTGGGCATATCATTGGGTTGAAATTCATCCTGGTGCTGATTGGTATATGTACTTTTGTGGTGCTTTAGATAGGGGCATTGGCATTATAGTTGGACCATTAAATGTCTTCCTTCTTTCCAAACCATTTTGAAATATTTCAAGTATAAGTGACAATTTCATCATCTCCTTTATAAACATCACAACCATAGTCAACATCACCAGAAACTTTTAAAACGATCTATACATAACATTTATCCAGTGCGTCCTCCTGACTTTTAGCCTTCCCAATGTCTGTACATGCATCAACAACTGCAACAACATTCAGTTTGCAGACATTCTTATCAACATCTTGTTGTCGTCCTTATACACACTTGCAAACGTGAGCTAAGTCCTGCTCTTTTAGTGTGTCCTCGAAGGCACAATTCCTAGGTTCAAAGTCCATGCTTTCACTTTGAATTGAACCTCTTCCGTCTAGGCTAACTCCTAGGGAAGCCAAGGGGGGTAGAGCCTAGTTACTAGATGATATTTAGAGTTTAATGTTCTAGGAGTTGGTTTTAATTCATTAAAAGATCAGGGGGAATCTATCCTATGATGTTAAACAGAAAATGCAGGGTGCAACAATTAAGTATGAATAGTTAGACCTTTCTGAGGACAACTAAGACTAGTGCCTAAGATTGGGAAAGGGGTCAACTATGTTAACGAGAGATTCATTACAATATAGTCACAAGTTTACAAATGTTACAACAAGATAGATACAAGTTAGATTCTTAAGATAAAAGATGATGTCTGTATACCATCCTACTTGCTCAAGCTTCAATACATTAGGAGGGAGTTCTTCATTATCAATTTGGCAAACCATACCCAAGGCCTTCACATTACCTTATGTCAACATTTTTGCTAAACCTTGACCCTTAATCAATTTCATGGGTTTGATCTCCGAATCATACTCCTGGATATTAGCAATCCATCTACCCCTTGAGCCTAATCATTTTACATGATATAACACATCTTTAACTACGGGATTATGAACATAACCAATCACCTTGGAATATACGATGAAGATTCTGAAACGTTTGAGTGATTTCACTAAGGCATAAGCTTGTTTCTCAAACATGGGATACTTTAATTATTAATTTTGAAAGGCCCTACTCATATATGAAATGGGTTGATTGGGGCCTTGATCATTTTTTTGAAGCAATACACCAGAAATAGTGTCTTCAGAGGCAAAGGAGAAAATCTGAAAGTCCTTAGTATAATCTGGGCTAATAAGGATGGGAACTTTAGATATGACAATTTTTATACTTTGAAAATCTCTATTAATTTCATCATTCCACTCAAACTTGACATCCTTCTTAAGAAGATTATATATAGGTTTCATGATCTTTGCATAGTTGGGAATGAACCTATGAACAAAATTTGTTTGTCCTAAGAAGGATTGGAGAGCTTTCTTCGAAACAGGAAAGGGTACCTTTCTGATTGCTTCAACTTTCTCCGAGTCTAACTCGACCCCATCTTTAGAAATTATGTGGCCCAATAATTTACCTTCAGACACCCCAAATACTGACTTAGTAGAATTTAGAGAAATCCCAAACTCTCTACACCTATCCAAAACTTGTCTAAGGTGGTCAATGTGAGTTTTCCCATCCTTAGAAAACACTGTTAAATCATCCTAATATATCTCAATCAACTTTCCAATTAACCCCCTAAAGGCATAGTCCATATCTCTTTGAAAAGTAGCTCCAACATTTGATAAACCAAATGGAATTCTAAGATATTCAAGGTTCCCCATGGAGTGGTAAAGTGGTCTTATTCCTATCTTCCACTTTCAATCTAATCTGATTATAACCTAAAAATCCATCAAGCATGGAAATCATTCCTGATTATGTTACTCTTTGAAGTAAAGTTTCCATCTTGGGAAGGGGTAGTGGTATTTTGTGCAAGCAATGTTCAAATTCTTGAAGTCAATACACAACCTAATCTTTCCATTCTTCTTCCTTGCAACAACCAAATTTGAGCACCATGAAGAATGTCTAGTTTGGGCTATGATGCCTGCCTCTAGAATTTTTTGTAACACCTGTTGGACCAAAGGAGCTAACTTGGGGTTCATTTGTCTCAACTTTTGTCTAAAGGGTTTAGTTTCTTCCTTGAGAGGAATCACATGATGAATTACATCCTCCCTATAGACTTTGATCTCATAATAAGTGAAAGCCAAAACATCCCTATATTCTTTTAATAACTTAACAAATTCTTTTCTTTCTTAAATATGGGTAGTTTTTCCTACTTTTATAATCCTAGGCTCTTGCTCACTTCCAATGTTGACTTCTAATCGATCACAATTTTTTTTCTTTTGACTCTTCTTTCCGTTTGTGACCATCTTTTCTATCAAAGGTTTTTTCTTGGGTCACAACCTGCCTAGGAACTTGATTTAACTTATCATCATCTCTGGTATAATTACAACGCTCTTCTCTCACACCGATGCCAAAGTCAGAGAACTCATGCATATGATTCAGGAACTTAATAACCTATTTTTCATCATCAAAAACTTGCCAATGATTCATGTTATCAGGAACCGAGGGTGTAAAAATCAATTCCATTGAAATATTCTCATCAATCAAATTATCTAAAATATGAAGTATGGAAGCGACTACTGCAAGTTCATCTGCCTTAGAATTTTGTTCTATAGGAATAGCAATAAGTTTTAAATAATCTAGATCACCAATGGAGTCCCAAATTGCATTCCTATACCTTTTCAATTTCTCAGACTTGCAAGTAAATTTATTCTTTAGTTGTTGTATCTTGATGTTTAAACATTTCACACCCATATCCTTGCAAATTTCTAAACCAAGTAGAAAAGCTTCATACTCAGCCACATTATTGGTTGCATCAAACTCCAATCCATAAGAAAACTTAAACACTTTACCTTTTGGAGCTTGAAGCACAATTCCAACACCCTTTCCTGCTCTAGAAAAAGAACCATCAAAATTCATGTACCATATCTCATCAACTCTATCCTTATGAACATTTTCCTCTAAGGGTACAATAGAGTTAGACAAGATGGCATAATTGCCGAGACTCTCCTCATTTTTTGGGTTTCTTGTGTCTTCAATATGATATCTTCTAAACACTTCCCTAGTCAACTTGAAAGTGTTCCCATCTAGTGTAGGGATGGTAGCATAAGATAAATCCATTTGTAAGTTACCGCCCAAATCTGCAGTTGCCTTTCTATTTAACAACATTCCCCAAGCATCCAGAACATCAATCACTACTATGTCCATTTCAAACATGATGTCTGGGAAGAATGACAAATGTACTTGCAAACCTTTAATCAATCCATGCACTTCAATCATTTTACTATCCATGGCACAAATGTTATGATAAGGTATAGATATTATAAGATTCAATTGTTCCATCACCTTCTTAGTCATAACATTAGAACTTGCCCCTGAATTTAGCATGCAATTGTGTAATACTTTGTCATTTACAAGTAAAGATAGGTAGAAAGGTAGATTCTTCTCATTACCCCTATCCCAATTCTGTAAGATAAGGGGTGTCTCCTAGTAAGCAACTGTTGGTTTCCTATCAACAAAACTCTAAGGAAGATCTTCTATGGATTTAAGTAAATTATCCCTTTGGGAAGGGATCTTCATAAGTTCTGACATTGGAACTAACATCTTAGCATTACTCAACCAACCACCTAAGTCAATATCCAAACTTGAGTCAACATGCACATTTGACTTAGGAGGAAAAGGCGATACCTTGGGAACACTAGATTGACCTTTATCTTTATTTCCATTCCTTTGGTATGTAATTCCCCTATACTTAGCTATTTCTACTACTTGCTTGGGTGTGGGATTAGGCCCAAACTTCTCTATTGCTTTATCAACAACATTATTCATAACATTTTCACTATTTCCATATTCAGCAAACTCCATCCAATCATACATGCCACAACTGTATTTCCTACCACACATGTTGATTTATTCATTTCCTTGACTTTAATAATCATTATCATAACAACCCTCAAGAAAAAATGGACAAGTCACTTCCTCATGAAACTCACCACAAGGCCTACAATAATGTATTGAGTGATGATCTACCAAGTTGGTGGATTCAAAAGGATTAGGTGGCCTGTTCTCATGTTGAGGAGGTCTCTTAGGCCATTTATCATTTGACCTAGGATGTTGTCTATTATTTTGTGCCCTCTCCATAGTGATCAATCTATTCTACAAGGCATTGATTTGATTGGCATGATTTATTTCCATTTGTTTAATAATTTGGGTCAACTCCTTAATTCCATCATTTTATGACTCTTGACCCTCAACCTTCTTCTTCTTTTCATCATTGACTTTTGAAGAAGAGGAACCTCATGTAAAATTAGGAATGTGGCATCTTGAATAAGTAGATCCTTCCATTTGATTAAGTATTCTCGAATGCTTCTCTTGCAGAGTTTCTTCTCCCGTACCTCCAATATTTCCTTCAGTACTAGCACCAATTGCCCCTCTTCATCGAGAGGTGGAAGCACCTCAAGGGGTTGATGTGTTGGCCGATGGCCCTCTTCAAGCATGAAACATGGAAAACGTTGTGGATCCTGCTATCTTGTGGGAGCTCCAACTCATAATTCATGACCCTTACTCTTCTATTGATCCTATAGTGCCCAAAGAAATGAGGTTGGAGCTTTTCTGCTCCACTTCTTTTGATAGAAGCATGCCTGTATGGTTGGAGCCTTAGGTAGAATAAGTCACAAATCTCAAAGGTATGCTCCAAATTGTGTTTATTTGCTTGGACCTTCTACTGATTATGTGCCCTCTGTAAGTGATCCTTCAACTCCCTGAGGTTGTTCTGGCTCTACTGTACCCAATCCTGTGCCATCGAGGCTCTGTTGTCATAAAAAGAAATATCTACGAATGAGAGTGGGTCATAACTGTACAATGCCCTAAATGGGGTCATGCCTATGGGCATGTGGTGGGTGGTGTTGTAAAAGTATTCCCCCAAGTGTAGCCACCTAACCCATGCCTTTTGCTGCCTAGCCACATAATTCCTGAGGTATCCTTCCACCCATTTGTTGACTATTTTGGTTTGTCCATCCGTCTGCGGATGATAACTAGTGCTAGGGGTCAAGGCCATACCAACCAGCCTAAATAACTCCTGCCAAAACATACTCATAAATCTGTTTTCCCTATCACTGATAATGGTTTTGGGTAGACCATGTAATCTAAAAATATCTCTGAAAAATAATTCGGCCACCTGTGTTGCACTGAAATCTGTAGCAATGGCGAAGAAGTGTACAAATTTAGTCATCCTATCCACCACTAAAAACATACAATCCTTACCCTGTACCCTTGGAAACTCTATGTTGAAGTCCATGGATATACTCTCCCATTTATGCTCGAGGATGGGTAAAGGTTGCAATAGTCCTGCTAGATGAGTGTGTTCATCCTTATTCTCTTGAAAAGTAGTACACTCCTTGACGTGATTCATCACATCCTCCTTGAAGCCCTTCCATGAGAACCTCTCCCTTACTTACATGTAAGTCTTGCCAATCCTTGGTTCCCTTCCATTGGTGAGTCATGACAAGCCTGTAGTATCTTGGCCTTGCAGGTTGATTCAGGAACCAAAAATATTCGACCCTTGTAGTAGATGATGCCCTCTATGACCCTGAATTTATCATCCTTTACCTGTCCATCTATCACCTGACAAGCGAACTAATTTTTTGAGTATTCCATCACAAGGTGGTCCTTCCAATCAATTGATACATATGTCATGACATAGACTGATGGCCTCCTGGATAATGCATCTGCCACTACATTGTTTTTCCCTTTGATGAATTCAATGTCAAATTCATAGGAATGTATCTTACTGANGAATGAGAGTGGGTCATAACTGTACAATGCCCTAAATGGGGTCATGCCTATGGGCATGTGGTGGGTGGTGTTGTAAAAGTATTCCCCCAAGTGTAGCCACCTAACCCATGCCTTTTGCTGCCTAGCCACATAATTCCTGAGGTATCCTTCCACCCATTTGTTGACTATTTTGGTTTGTCCATCCGTCTGCGGATGATAACTAGTGCTAGGGGTCAAGGCCATACCAACCAGCCTAAATAACTCCTGCCAAAACATACTCATAAATCTGTTTTCCCTATCACTGATAATGGTTTTGGGTAGACCATGTAATCTAAAAATATCTCTGAAAAATAATTCGGCCACCTGTGTTGCACTGAAATCTGTAGCAATGGCGAAGAAGTGTACAAATTTAGTCATCCTATCCACCACTAAAAACATACAATCCTTACCCTGTACCCTTGGAAACTCTATGTTGAAGTCCATGGATATACTCTCCCATTTATGCTCGAGGATGGGTAAAGGTTGCAATAGTCCTGCTAGATGAGTGTGTTCATCCTTATTCTCTTGAAAAGTAGTACACTCCTTGACGTGATTCATCACATCCTCCTTGAAGCCCTTCCATGAGAACCTCTCCCTTACTTACATGTAAGTCTTGCCAATCCTTGGTTCCCTTCCATTGGTGAGTCATGACAAGCCTGTAGTATCTTGGCCTTGCAGGTTGATTCAGGAACCAAAAATATTCGACCCTTGTAGTAGATGATGCCCTCTATGACCCTGAATTTATCATCCTTTACCTGTCCATCTATCACCTGACAAGCGAACTAATTTTTTGAGTATTCCATCACAAGGTGGTCCTTCCAATCAATTGATACATATGTCATGACATAGACTGATGGCCTCCTGGATAATGCATCTGCCACTACATTGTTTTTCCCTTTGATGAATTCAATGTCAAATTCATAGGAATGTATCTTACTGACGCACTTCTGTTGTCTTTCGTTCAATCCCTTTTGCTCCAATATGTACTTGAGGCTATTGTGATATGATTTTACCACAAATCTAGCACCGACTAAGTATTGTCGGAATTTTTCCAAGTCGTGCATGATGGAAAACATCTCTTTGTCGTAGATAGTGTAAAGTAACTCAGGACCCCTGAGATTTCGGCTCTCATAGGCAAGAGGGTGCCTATTCTACATCAATACAGCCACAATGCCTTCTTCGGAGGCATCACACTCCAAGTTGAAAGGTTGGCCGAAATATGGTAGTTCCAACACAAGGCACATGCTCATTACTTTCTTCATTATGTCGAAGGTGACTTGGGCCTCTTCACTCCATCCAACATCCCCTTTCTTTGTTAGATCGATCAAGGGTGCACACAATTGGGAGAAACCTTTGAAGAATATCCTATAATAGCTACAGATGCCCAGAAATACCCTCATCTCTGTAAGGGTTTTGGGTGTGGGCCATTCAACTATGGGCTGAATTTTCTCCTGATGTACCTGTACTCTTTTAACCCCAATAATATGTCCCAAGTAGAGAACCTCTGTCATTCCAAATTCACAATTGGACTCCTTGGAATACAATGACTGATCCTCCATGATATTCAAGATCTTCTCCACATGCTGAAGGTGTTCCTCCCACGTCTTGCTATAGATTAGCAAGTCATCAAAGAAAAAAAGAAGATGCTTCCTGAACTTTTTGTTGAAGACATGGTTTACACATGATTGGAATGTGGTGGGGGCATTGGTTAAGCCAAATGGCATCACTAAGAACTTATAGGCATCGTAGTGACACCTGAAAGCAGTTTTTGGGATGTCCTCCTCCCTCATCTTGATTTTATGGTAGCCAGAGCTCAGTTCAATTTTGGTGAAATGGACAGCCCCATGAAGCTCGTCCAGTAACTCGTCAATCCTTGGTATGAGATACCTATTTTTTATTGTTTTATTGTTTAGTGCCCTGAAGTCAATGTACATGTGCATAGTTCCATCCTTCTTCTTGACCAACACCACTAAAGAGGCAAAAGAGAAGGAACTTGGCCTCATGTGCCCCATATCCAAGAGTTCTTTGAGTGACTTCTCTATTTCATCCTTGTACTTCTTTAGGTGTCTGTAAGGCATGGTGATGACTAGTTTTTCTCCTTCCTCTAACTCAATGATATGCTCAAATCCCCTGTCAAGTGGCACGCATGGTGGAATAGGTCCAAACACCTTACTATGTTTGTCAATGATCCTGTGAGTCTTTGGTGCATAGTGAATGTTCCCCTTTTTGTGCACACGTGCCAAAATCTTGCACTCAGTAGCATACACTATTTTCTCTCTCCTAAAAATTGCCTCCATCCTCTTTGTCGTGACCACCTTAGTTGAGTTACATGTCATGCCTTGGAGGAATACCTTTATTCCACCCTCCTCTGTGAAAGACATCTCCATGGTATTGTAGTTGGTGGTGATAGGCCCCAACGTACTGAGCCAGTGTACTCCAAGGATTATGTTGGTGTCTGGAAGGTCCATCACATAAATAAGCTGTACCAAATCATGCCTATCCAATGTAAGCTTCATTCCTGGAATGTACCAGTTAAAAGGCATGGTGCTTCCACCTACTACCTCCACCTTGAATCCTTCAAATTCAACCACGGGTATATGCCTCCTCTGTAGCAATGTTGAGTCAATGAAGTTGTGAGAGGCCCCCCCATCAATCAACATTGACACCTTTTTCCCCTGCAAGAATCCTCTCACTCTGAAGGTGTTGTACTTGGGAACCCCACTAATGGATGCCAAATTAGCTCTCTCTTTTGTTGTACTGTCATGACCTATAGCCTCCTCTGCAATTTTGGTGGTATTTGCCTCTATGTTTTGGATGTGGCCAAGATCCTTATCCTCATCATTGTTTGATGTCACCTCTATGTAATGCACTTGGTCACTACCCATGAATTTGTGGGATGGGTTCCATGGATCTTTGCATGTGTATCATAGTTTCTCCCTCCTTAATTCTCCTCTAGTATTCTCATCCATCCTACCTCTTCCCATGTCAAACGCCCTTGGGTCACTCCTTCCTAGGTTCATTGGAGGTCTCTGGTCTCTTCCTTCAGTGTTAAGAGGTGGTCTAGGCACAAATTTCATCTTTGCAGTTGGTCCTAGTTCTCTCGTCCTCCAGATAACATACTGCAGGTTGGTAGGCTTAAAATCCTTTACCCAACCCTTCAAGGGTTCCATCAAACCCTCAATGAAGATCATCATGAGCCTAGACTGTAACACATCTTACACCATGAATGCTAGACTCTAGAATTCTTCAATATACATCTCATGTGATCTTGTTTGTCTGAGTTGTGTGAGCTCCCATAAATGTAGCTCAAGATCCCCATGGTTGAACCTGTCAATGAGTCTCTGAGTGAACTCTATGTATGCCACTATCTAATTGTGGCCAAGTGTGGTCAATCCATGATACCACCAATCATGAGCTTTTCCATCCAAGTACATGGTGGCAAACTTTATGGCCTCCATATCCCTCATAGGGTTAAGCTGCAGGTACGTGTCTAGTTTCTATACCCATGCATGTGCAGTTATCTTGGCCGATCCATCGAAGTAGGGGATTTCCATCTTCCCATCCCTATGCTCAAATTCATAATTGCTCCTGTGGTTTGGCTTAGGTTTTCTTTTGAATTTGATTTGATAGTACTGATCTAGGGTCATTTGCCTCTGAATTGTCATACTCAAATCGTTTTACTCCCTAGAACATTGCGCCATCTTCTCAACAAAGTCATATATGGGCTCACACTGTGTGGGTTCATCTGTGAACGTGGGAAAGTATGGTCTAGGAGTAGGCATGCTACCTGTCTTTCCATGTGGTTCTCCCCCTCCATGGCTCCCCTCATACCGATGATAGGAAATATTCTTTGGATGATACTTGTTCCCTCCATGAGATCCAGTCGTTTCCCTGTTGTCATACGCCTGTGGACCTTTCTCCTTGTGACTCATTTCCATCAACATTGTTGCTATCCTTGTCTAGTTTTCATCTACCTTCCTCAAGGTCTCAGATATTTCGGCTTGCCCCCTACGTTTTGTCTCCTAGTTCTCCTATATGTGGGTGACCAATTTACTTTTTGTCTGGTTTATGGATTTATGGAACTCCTATGCTAATAATGCCAAACCCTGTGGCTCAATGTCATCACATGAACCCTCCATTTCAGCTTCTGTCCCACTTGTCTGTTTCTTCCTTCGACCCATATAAATACCACTGAATTTCTACATGCACTAATCCTCACAGGATGGGAGGATCAGAGCTCTGATACCACTGTAATGTTCCCAAGCCAATTTTTTGATTGGGAACACTAGCTAACCCTTGAATTAAATGTTTGGTTGTTTGTATATGCAGGTTGGCCTCTCAAATTTTGGCCTTAGGGTTATATTAAGTTATTCAACACAAATCATGAAGATATACTCAATACAATGCAATATCTAATCAATACACAAGATATGGAACTCCAAAGCACAAATCTGACCTTTTTATTATGAAATGCAAGAACCTGATACAATATAGAAGTAGATCTGGAATAGCATTAGATGGCTCCAAGATAGAAGATATGAGCTGCTACAAAATGCTCTCAACAATACAAAATAAGCCTCCAAAGGATAAATATATGATGAAGGACCAAATACAAAATAAACAAGGTTACATCCAACCCACTAGTTGCTGGCACATCCTACTGGGTGGATGAGAAGGCCAAGGTTTCGTCCTAGTTGAAGGAGACCTCCAAACGATGCCAAAATTCACCAAAAAATATATCAGGACAAGGGAAATCCCTCCCTGAATTATGAAGCTCAAATGCCAAGTCTTTCCCCTCCAAACTACTGAAACCCTAATCAAGGTTATGCCCTCCTGAAACCCTGAAGTGCCCAATAATTTGTCCTTGATGAAGGAAGCCTCCAAAACTCCTGAAACTCCCTAGGATGATATATCAGGATACCAAAAGTCACTGGGAGAAGTCTCACAATCAGATATGAGATATAACACCCTAGATCTAACAATATCTGAATCACCAATGCACCCTCCTTCTCTCCAAGCCGTCCCAAATATGAGGCTAACAATCTGGTCGAAGTAACTCCTCCAAAATGCCTCCAAACTAATGAGCAAGGTCCTACAAGAAAAACCCAAGTGCTAGAATGTCTCTAGGCCCTATCACAATGTTGGATCGAACTTCCCCTCATGCAATGGTGCGCCCCTGCTGGAAAACCCTAAATGGTACAACCCTGTTGCCCTCCTGAATCAATGATTGAACCTATTATGAGTGTAGAATGGTGTGGGTGGAGTATTTCATCCCCGAGAGCAAGTTTGGAACAAGGTGGGTGGATTCTTTCACCACTGAGTTGTTCTCTAGGGTTTGTAATCTCAAAACCCTAAAAAATGTGCGCTCAATAGCTCAACAAGAAAATACCAAATATCCAAGATGATATGAAAGGTTTTCCCTAGACTTTCCTTTATACTTCCATTTTGTTTCCCTTTTGAGTTAGTTTAAACCCTAGGTTCAACTCCTTACTCAACCTCCAGCATTCTAATTCTTCATTGAGTTACTTTTTTTCCTGTTTCCCTTTTTCTAAGTCAACTTCAAAATATAACATTGAGTTGGTTGACTTTTCCCCATGCTGCATGAGACTATGGTCTAGTGGGGATGGCTACACCACTAAGTATTCCAAAACCTATTCATCAAGAGGTGGGGGACATTACACTTATCCCCGACAACGGTGCCAACGATGTTTTTTTCCTTATACACACTTACAAACATGAGATACTTCCTGCTCATTTAGTGTGTCCTCGGAGGCACAATGCCTAGGTTCAAAGTCCACGCTGTCACTTTGAATTGAACCTCTTCTGTATAGTCTAACTCCTAGGGAAGCCAAGGGGGGTAGACCCTAGTTACCAGATGAGATTTAGAGTGTAATGTTCTAGGAGTTGGTTTTAATTCGTTAAAAGATTAGGGGGAATCTAGCCTATGATGTTAAACAACAAATGTAGGGTATAACAATTAAGTATGAACAGTCAGACCTTTCCGAGGACAACTAAGACTATTTCCTAAGATCAGGCAAGGGGTCAACTAAGTTAAGGGGAGATTCGCTACAAGATAGTTACAAGTTTACAAATGTTACAACTAGACACAAATATACAGAAAGAATATCTAAGATTACAATAGATAGATACAATGTTACAATAAAGAATATCTAATATTACAACAAGGCTAAACTAGATACACTAAATACAAGATATACAGAAAATGACTAACCAGTTTCTTGCATGTGCAGGAAATAAAGATACTCAAGATGAAATAACCATCAACAAATCAAGCTAAGCATGCTCACAATATATCTTACTCTATTGGATTGCTTATCAATGGCATAAAGAAAAGAAATCACTCAAGACCCAGTCAAAAGAGTGCCTCCAAGTGGATGCACAACTTCTTGAAGGATCACACCACAAACACAAGAACAATGATTAAGATGAAAATCTTGAAAATTAAAGTGTTCCAGATGGTAGATGTAACAACTTAGATAATTATTCCACAACACATAAAATGACTTGCATGTAAAATAAATATAATGAGATCAGTGTGCTTACAAGTGTCAAATTAAATTGCCAATGTTGTAGACCAAGGATTAAATTAGGTGGTTAAGTGGGATTTATTTTAATCATGTCTAAGTGTCAACCCAATACTTTCCTCCCCCAATTACCAAGGGACTCTTGGGTGCTCAAGAATTTTGGCAATGAGGCCCACCCTAGCTCCACATATCATTCTTAAGATCAGAGTACTCCCGGAAAGGATGTCGCGTGCCACGAGACCATCCCCAACCTAGCTCCTTCTGTTTCCTTCCTTCGACCCAGTTTTAAATGGCGAAGATGGTTGGTAATAGTGTCGTATTAAGTATAATAAATTAATTATTGAACCTATGAGTTAAGTGTTGAAGTGTGTTTGAGTGCTTGTAGCTTTCTCAAAGTGTCGAAGATGAAAATGAGCATTGTGAAGGTTGAAGCCATTAAAAAATGAGATTGCAAGTTAAGTTCTTAAATTATGAGGTTATTGCATGTGAGCTGTGAAGAACTAAAAATACTTTCAAAATTGAAAATTTATTTAAGCCATCATACTATCAGTGTTTTCATGCGTGTACATAAGATAGATACTTGTGCCTCTATTTTCTCTCATTCCCTGTGCAGACTGTCTTTTCTGTGTCTGGTACCCAGTTTCAACTACACCTAGTACCTAGACCCTTTTCCTTATGCTTTTACTGAGAGTTGCGAGGAAGATGGTTTTCATAGTACAACTTTAGTCGGCTCCCATTCACTAATCCTTCCTTCCATTCTCCATTCAAAGTATTCAACTGCGCAGGTACTCCTTCTGTAACATAGGAGATCTCATATGGCCTGAGCCATTGCGTTATGAAATTCCTGGGGTGTTTGAGGAACTGGTACTAGATCATATACCAATACTAGATCACCTTGTTTAAATGCCTTCTTCTTGACGTGCTTGTCATGATATGCCTTCTCTCTTTTCTCCTGTACCTGCTGATGGAATAAATTTGTCTTCTTCTAGTTCAACCAACTTGGAAAGCCTCTCTCGAATAGTGCCAGTATAATCCATATCTATAAAGGCATCAATTCTTAGGCTTGGTACCAAATACTCCATTGGGACAACGACTTCGAGATCATACACCAACTTAAAAGGGGTCTGCATTTTTAGTTTCTTGCAAGTGGTTCTATAGGCCCACAATACTGCTAGTACTCTTAAATCCCAGTCATCCCTGTTCACACTGCATATCTTCGTTAGTACTGTCTCCAACATCTTGTTGAATGCTTCCACTTTCCCATTTTCTTGGGGATGGTAAGACATGCTATTTTGATGGCAGACTGCAAATTCCTCAGTCAGGGCTTCAACTATTTTATTTATGAAATGTGTGCCTTGATCGCTCATGAGGATCATTTTGCATCCAAATCCAGTTATGATGCCATCAAATATGAAGAGTGTAGTTGTAGTTGCACTACCATCCTTAACTTCTCTTGCTTCGACCCATCTAGTCAAGTACTCTGTAACAATAAGTATGTACCTTTCTCCTATGCGCTTCCCTGGTGGGTTTATAGGTCCCATGAATTCAATAGCCCATTTCTCAAATGATTGTAGGGTCAGTTGTGGTGCTAATGGAATTTCATCTCTTCTGGATGGTTTCCCAACTTTTTGGCATACATCGCAGGCTTTATAATAGTCCGTGGCATCTTTGTGTAAGGTAGGCCACCAAAGGCCAGCTCTAAGAACCTTCTGCGCAGTTTCTTTCCCTGTGTAATTTCCTCATGTGATGCCTTCATGAGATTCTATGAGGATCAATGGTCTCTCTTCCTTTATAACACCTTCTCAATGTCTCATCAGGTCCTATCTTGTATAACTGTCCAACTATAAGTGAAAATTCGGTAGCATGCACTACTAGTTGTTTCTTCTGGGGAACTGTATACTCACTAGGTGTCATTCCTCTTGACAATAACTGGACTACCTATGTGAAGTGGTCATCAATATTTTTAATGGTCAGTAACTATGCATCCAACAATGTATCCTCCAAATTGGTCGGCTCTTCCCAATGTTCTAACCTTGACAAGTGGTCATGACCTTTGTTCATCCTTCCTGGATTAAATATGATATCAAAGTCGTATTATTGAAATAGCAGAAGCCATATGCATATTCTCCCCCCCAACACTGGCTTGTTGACTAGGCATTTCAGCGCGGAGTGATTAGTAAACATTTTAAAGTGTCCTCCCAACAAGTAGTGGAAAAATTGTTGCAACGCATACACCATGGCTAATCCTTCTCTCACAGTGGTGGTGTAATTAATATCAGTTGTTGATAGCTTCCTGCTAGAAAACGATAACGGGTGGTCAATATCTTTGTCACCAGGTTGTGCTAACAAAGCTTTGAATGCAATGGAAGATGCATCGACATGCACATGAAATTCCTTGCTCCAATCTCGAAAACCCAAAATGGGCGCAATAACCATTTTCTATTTCAGTGTGTCGAAGCTCTACTGGTATTCTTCTGTCCAACTAAATTGACAGTCTTCTTTCAAAATATTCTCCATAGGTGTTGTAATCTGGGTATATCCTTTAATGAACTTCCTGTAATATCCAGTATGTCCCAGCATAGTGCGCAGCTGTTTGACTGAAGTAGGAGGGGTTAAATCAACTATAATATCAATTTTATATGGATCTACCAACAATCCATGCTTGCATACAATATGACCTAACAACACTCCAAATGGTGAAAAGAAGATGCACTTCTTCAGATTCAAGGCAATTTGACACTGCCTGCATTTTTCCAACATTAACCTTAGACATTCAATATGTTTTTTCAATAAACTAAAAACAGTCCAATCATCAAAATATGTTTCTAAACATTTATGCAGGAATTCCCTGAATGCTTCGACCACCACCCTGGAAAATATGGTTGGGGCATTCTTCAATCCTTCCTTCTTGCGCAATGCTCTAAAGCATCCAACGATGGATTTTTCCGCTTGCTGAGTTGTCCACGATATTTCTTCCTTGTTGATCTGTCATCCTCGATCTCCTCATCCCGCAACTTGCTTCCTTTTACTTCGCTCCATATTTTCTTCTCTTTTGCTCACTTCGACCCAGTAGCAGTCATTTTTTCTTCCGCATAGTTCACATTTTTCCTTTTCTTCCTTGATCTTCACTTATTTTCATAACCAAGGGCCAACAAAGATAATCTCCCATTTATTCTTGGGGATGGGTAAAGGTTGCAACAGTCCCACTGGATGAGTGTGCTCATCCTTATTCTCTTGACAAGTAGTACACTCCTTGATGTGACTCATCAAATCCTCTTTGAGGCCCTTCCATGAGAACCTCTCCCTTACCTTCTTGTAAGTCTTGCATTTCCCTTGGTTCCCTGGCACTGGTGAGTCATGACAAGCCTGTAGTATCTTGGCCTTGAAGGTTGATTCAAGAACCAAAAATATTCGACCCTTGTAGTAGATGATTCCCTCTATGACCCTGAAGTTATCATCCTGTACTCGTCCATCTATCGCTTGACAAGCAAACTAATGTTTTAAGTATTCCATCACAAGATGGTCCTTCCAATCAACTAATATATATGTCATGGCATAAACTGATGGCCTCCTGGATAATGCATCTTTCACTACATTGTTTTTCCCTTTGATGAATTCAATGTCAAAGTCATAGGCATGTATATTACTAGCCCACAGTACTGCTGGTACTCTTAAATCCTAGTCATCCATGTTCACACTGCAAATATTCGTCAGCGTTGTCTCCAAGATATTGTTGAATTCTTCCACTATCCCATTTTATAGGGGATGGTAAGGCGTTCTCTTCTGATGGTGGACTGCAAATTCCTTAGTCAGGGCTTCAACTATTTTATTTATGAAATGTGTGCCTTGATCGCTCATGAGGATCTTTGGGCATCCAAACTTGGTTATGATGTCATCAAATATGAAGCATGAAGTTGTAGTTGCACTACATTCCTTAACTGCTCTTGCTTCGACCCATCCAGTCAAGTACTCTGTCATAGTAATTATGTACCTTGTTCCTATGCACTTCCGTGGTGGGTTTATAGGTACCACGAAGTCAATAGTGCATTTCTCAAGTTCTTGTAGGGTCAGTTGTGGTGCTAATGGCATTTCATATCTTCTGTATGGTTTCCCAACTCTTTGGCATACAACGCAGGCTTTGTAAAAGTCTCTGGCATATCTGTGTAAGGTAGGCCACCAAAGGCCAGCTCTACGAACCTTCGGTGCAGTTTCTTTCCCTGCGTAATGTCTTCATGAGATAACTTCATGATATTTTATGATGATCAATGGTCACTCTTCCTTCACAACACACCTTCTCAATATCTCATCAGGTCCCATATTGAAGGTTGATTCAGGAACCAAAAATATTCGGCCCTTGTAGTAGATGATTACCTCTATGACCCTAAAGTTATCATCCTGTACTTGTCCATCTATCACCTGACAAGAAAACTGATATTTTGAGTATTCCATCACAAAGTGGTCCTTCCAATCAACTAATACATCTATCATGGCATAGACTGATGGCCTCCTGGATAATGCATCTGCCACTACGTTGTTTTTCCCTTTGATGAATTCAATTTCAAAGTCATAGGCATGTATCTTACTGATCCACTTCTGTTGTCTTTCGTATCTACTCCCAGAAGTACTTAAGGATATTGTGATATGATTTTACCATAAATCTAGAAATGACTAAGTATTTTCGGATTTTGGCCAAGCCGTGCATGATGGCCAAAATCTCTTTGTCGTAGATAGTGTAAAGTAACTTAGGACCCCTGAGATTTCAGCTCTCATTGGAAAGAGGGTGCCTATTCTGCATCAATACAAACACAATGCTTTCTCTGGAGGCATCACACTACAAGGTGAAAGGTTGGCCAAAATATGGTAGTTCCAACACAAGGCACATGCTCATTACTTTCTTCATTTTTTCAAAGGTGTCTTGGGCCTCTTCACTCCATTTGAAGGTGCCTTTCTTTGTTATATCGGTCAAGGGTGCACACAATTGGGAGAACCCTTTGACGAATCTCCTGTAATAGCTGCAGATGCCCAGAAATACAATCAACTTTGTAAGCGTTTTGGGCGTGGTTTCTACTTCCGGGGTTACTAATGAGGAAGAAGTTATCTTTAGAGCCCAAAATTTAGATTTGATATATGCTCAGTCTGGGATGTTATACCACCTCCTTCCTGAGGTTCCACGGTCTACTTATGACCTTAGACAAAAGATCGAACCTCATTCTTATGGCATTGTAGGCTCCGCCAATGTAAATTCCACAGACTCGGTGACGAACCAGATAAAAGAGTTTTATTTAAAATAGTCTGTAGGAAGACCAAATTCTTATATATACTCTAATCCCACTCATTCAGTGGATGTACACTCAGTGCAATCATAGACCAACTTAAATGGTAACCAGCCACCAGGAGGGAAGAAGAAGAAAGGACGTAATAATCGTAAGGGTGGGAAAAATGGTAATAAATCCAAGGACAATATTGAGAAGACAGGTAATAGTGCTAGAGAGGGAAAACAAGAAAAATATAAGGTGAAGTTTCCCTCTAAGATTTTCACAGATGATCACCTTAGCCATTTGTTCCCCAAACTTGCAGAAGTTGCGAGGCTTTTATCTCAATCGCCTGTCGTGCTGACTAATACATTCCCACACAATCAACACTTAGCATTGAGCTCCTCAAACATTGGAAACGTGGCTGGTCAAAACCAACAGTCGCAAGATGGCGACCGTCTCTGTATCAATATGGTCGATGAAAAAATTGATATAGCCACTCGATATCAGGACCATAGCTCTAAGCAAACTATTCCTGGTCTAGAATCTCCTCCTCCTCCCCCAGAGACGACTTTACAGATTGAGAAACTAGATCCATAACCTCATATTCTGAAAGGACTACTCAAGCACTCAACCCATAATCCAAATGCTAGAGCCGCCCAGAACTACTCTATTTTTGAGGAAATGGGAAAACCCCTTGTGCTATGTCGGCTTTGGAGGTACTCCAGACGTGTCCTTCACAGAGGAATGCCTTACTCTCTTCTCTGGGAGCTCTAGAACCTAGTGGCTTGAAGCTTATCAAGTTTGACATCACAGATGTTAAGCCTTTCTTGCCTTACCATGTGGCTTTCCAAATCCATGTGGATTATTCAAAGTATACCATCAAACGTGCAGTTGTTGATGAAGGCACTGCTATGTGTGTGATGTCCTTGGTTTTTTGGAAAGATCTCGGTTCTTCGACCCTTTCCAAATCATCAAACATGTTGACTACTTTTGATGGTCATTCCTTCTCCCCCCATGGTATTCTCCCTTCCTTTTTGGTCCAATTAGGAAGGAAGACGGTAGAGGTGGAAGTAGAGGTAGTGGATGTGCCTCTTTATTATAACTTGTTTCTAGGTTGTAATTGGACTTATGCTATGATCGTCGTTGTATCGTCTTTTTTCCGTACTCTTTTTCTTCCTCATGAAGGGAAGATTGTAATGATCGATTAGTTATCCTTTGTGTACCTTAGCCCTAATGCATCTCTTGGATAATCAATCCCTATGATCGACAATTATTGACCGCCAACCATGAATATTGGTGTTGGAATGTTTTCTTCCCTTAATGGCACCCCTTCAACTCCTGCAACATCCATGGTTATCTGTAGGAGCTCATATCTTCGTCATCCTCAATTTTATTTATATGATCAAGACTTTTCTGTGTCTGGTACCCAGTTTCAACTGCACCCAGTACCTAGACCGTTTTCCTTATGCTTTTACTAAGAGTTGCGAGGCAACTAGTTTTCATAGTACAACTTCAGCCAGCTCCCATTCACTAATCCTTCCTTCCATTCTCCATTCAAAGTCGTCAACTGTGCATCTCCTCCTTCTGTAACATAGGCAATCTCATATGGACCGAGCCATTGTGATCTGAAATTCCAAGGGTGTTTGATGAACTAGTACTATATCATATACCAGTACTAGGTCACCTTGTTTAAATGCCTTCTTCTTGATGTGCATGTCATGATAGGCCTTCTCTCTTTCCTTCTGTACCTGCTGATGGAATCCTGCAATAAATATGTGTTCTTCTAGTTCAACCAATTGGGCAAGCCTCTCTTGAACAGTGCCAATATCATCCATATTTGTAAAGGAAACAATTCTTAAGATTGGTACCAAATATTCCATTGGGACAACAACTTCGAGACCATACACCAACTTAAAAGGGGTCTGCATTGTTAGTTTCTTGCAAGTGGTTCTATAGGCCCACAATACTATTGGTACTCTCAAATCCCAGTCATCCCTGTTCACACTGCAAATCTTCGTCAACGTTGTCTCCAATATCTTGTTGAATGCTTACACTATCCCATTTTCTTGGGGATGGTAAGGTGTGCTCTTCTGATGGTGGACTGCAAATTCATCAGTTAGGGATTCAACTTTTTTATTTATGAAATGTGTGCCTTGATCGCTCATGAGGATATTTGGGCATCCAAACCTGTGTACAAAGTGCACAGTTGTAGTTTCACTACAATCCTTAATTGCTCTTGCTTCAGCCCATCTAGTCAAGTACTCTGTCGCAGTAATTATGTACCTTGTTCATGTGCACTTCCCAGGTGGGTTTATAGGTCCCACGAAGTCAATAGCCCATTTATCAAATGATTGTCGGGTTAGTTGTGGTGTTAATTGCATTTCATCTCTTCTGGATGGTTTCCCAACTCTTTGGCATACATCACAGGCTTTGTAATAGTCTGTGGCATCTCTATGTAAGGTAGGACACCAAAGGCCAACTCTAAGAACCTTCTGCTCATTTTCTTTCCCTGCGTAATGTCTTCCTAGGATGCCTTCATGAGATTCTGTGAGGATCAATGGTCACTCTTCCTTCATAACACACCTTATCAATATCTCATCAGGTCCAATCTTGTATAGATGTCCAACTATAAGTCAAAAGTCGGCAGCTCGCACTACTAGTTGCTTCTTCTAGGGAATTGTATACTCACTAGGTGTCATTTCCGTTGACAGGAACTAGACTATATATGCAAAGTGGTCATCAATATTTCTAATGGCCAATAATTGTGCATCTAGCACTGTATCCTCCAAACTAGTTAGCTCTTCCCCATGTTCCAACCTCGACAAGTGGTCATGACCTTTGTTCATCTTTCCTGGCTTAACTATGATCTCAACATCGTGTTATTGAAATAGAAGAATCCATATGCATATTGGCCCCCCCAACACTGGCTTGTTGACTAGGTATTTCAGCACAGAGTGATCAGTAAACATTTTAAAGTGTCCTCCCAACAAGTAGTGGCGAAATTTCTGCAGTGCATACACCATGGTTAATCCTTCTATCTTAGTGGTGGTGTAATTAATCTCAATTATTGATAGCTTTCTACTAGCAAAAGATAACGGGTGGTCAATGTCTCCTTCGCCAAGTTGTGTTAACACAACTCCCAATGCAATGGAAGATGCATCAACATGCATGTGAAATTCCTTGCTCCAATTTCAGAAAACCAAAATAGGCGCAGTAACCATTTTTTGTTCCAGTGTGTCGAAGCTCTATTGGCATTCTTCTGTCCAACTAAACTGACAGTCTTTCTTCAAAATCTTCTCCATAGGTGTTGTAATCTGGGCATATACTTTAATGAACTTCTTGTAATATCCAGTATGTCCCAGCGCAGTGCGCAACTGTTTGACTGAAGTAGGAGGGGGTAAATAAACTATAATATCAATTTTAGATGGATCTACCAACAATACATGCTTGCATACAATATGACCTAAAAACACTCTAAATGGAGAAAAGAATATGCATTTCTTCAGATTCAAGGAAATTTGACACTGCCTGCATTTTTCCAACATTAACCTTAGACATTCAATATGATTTTTCAATAAACTAAAAACAGTCCAATCATCAAAATATGCTTCTAAAAATTTATGCAGAAATTCCTTGAATGCTTCGACCACCACCCTAGAAAAGATGGTTGGGGCATTCTTCAATCCAAATGGAATCACTATATATTGGCAGGATCAACATTCTATTTCAAATGTGGTCTTATGGTGATCTTCCTTGGCAATCCAGATCTGATGGTATCCTAAAAATCCATCTGTAAAAGAATATACCTCCTGGCCTCCCACATTATCTAACACTTCGTCAATGAATGGTGTAGGGAAGGGATCATGCAAAAAGGTATCATTCAACTTCCTGAGATCTACAAATTTCATGATCTCTCATGTCTTCTTGTCTTGCAACACCATAGGGCTAATCCGCTCTGACTCTTCGACAGGTTCTATAATTCCTGCTTCCAACATTCAATCGAGCTCAATATTCACTTTCTCCTTATACTTAGGTTTCAGTCTATACGGTCTTTGTTTGACTGGTATTGCATCTGGTTTCAAAGGGATTCTCATCTCTCCCATAGGCCCCTTAATTCCCTTCATATCAGTGAACTTGGTTGGAAACAAGTCCTGATATTCATGCAATAACTTTGTTATTTTGTAATAGTAGCAACATCCCAATAATCTCCAACATTTGCAAGCTTCAATGTTTGCTCTATTCCAATTTTGATCTTCTTAATCTTGATCAGTTGTCCAATGAATGGTAGCTCAACTCCTGGTCCATTCCCATCTCTTTGGCCTTCTATTTTGGCAATGTTCAGCTTCCTAGGATCATCGTCTTCATCAACATTGATGTTGTAAAAACCTTGCAGTTTTTGGAGAGGCGCAGTCAATTCGTCCTCTTATTTTTCTAAAGGGGGGCTAGAGGCCTCCTCGAATAATTTTTGTCTTACAATATGTAACGCTTTATCTACTGAAGGATATTGACTATCAAATAAGAAGGTGGTTACAAATTTCTGAGTCATACCTTCCCAATCTGCAGTGATGAGGTGCAACTCCACTTGAAGGTACTAGTTGATGGGGGTTATGTCTAGTGTGTTAATGAATTTGTGCACCCACTACTCTTGAGGAATGGTTATCCAGGCTTCCTTGCAACTTCGCACATGGTCCTTTGCGCAACTTTTACCAATGTAGAAAACTCCACAGCCTTCTACTTGTACTGATAACTGCGTGGTCACCAGGGTACGACATTATACCCATTTTGTAATGATGTTTTTGTGTGTTCCCCGCCATCTTGCTAGTGTTGCTTACAAGGCCTCATCCATTGCAAACAATATTTGTTGCATTGGTACACTTTCTTAGAATTCTGAAAAGAAGGTTTCTAAAGGATTCAGACCATCAAAAGTGGGAAAATTACTTACTGTTGTGCTGATCCAATGAAATTCTCTGGTTAATCTAGCACATCTCCTTGTAGATACTTCATACATCTTGTTCTATCAATTCTCCAGTTCTTATTTTGAATCTGATGAGCATGCCCTGTCACTTTGTTAGTTGAGGTTTCCATCGCTCGTAGTATTAATGTAATCATGTTGCCTGGCTATTAATTTGTATATGTTTTCTAGTTCATATGCGTGGTCTTCTTCTTTGATAGGTTTTGTGTATCACTGACCTTCATCTGGATCCAAAGGTTTTGTACAATGAACCTAAGGCCATCTCTTTCAAAAGTCATTTTTCTTTTCTTTAAATCAGGCATAGTGGAATTATTGAAAGCCCAATCAATTCCTACCAGCATAGTGTAAGGGAAATTGTCATCAACTATCTCAATTAACTCAAAATCTGCAAATGTTCTTACTCTGTTGATGTCCACAGGGACATGTTCCAATCTTCCAAAGGGGCTTATTGTCTACTAATTAGCCATCCTACGCCTAATAGGGGAGTATATCAACTTTGGTTTTCCCATCAGTGCCCAGGTTTGCTTCATTATGACATTGACCTCCGACCCTAAGTCGAGGACCACATAATTTATATCATATTCTCCTATTTCAACATTCAAGTGTAATTCCTTATTTTCCCTTCTCTTTTTAGCGATTTGATGTACTACCCTATTCAGTAAGGGATCTATCTTTCCTATCTCATACTGTTTGATTAAATTGTGTAGCTCTTGTACAACGCTCACATTCGCAAGGTTCAACATATATCAGTTTCACTTGCGGGTTCTACTGAGATCCTCATCTTTCCTAAAGCTTAGCTAGCAACACATGACAATATTCTATAATGTGTTCGAAGGAACTGCAGTAGCTGTAAGTAGTGAAAGGGTTCTAACAGTCCCTTGCTAGGTGTCCTGGTTGTGTGCAATTGTAACAGATGATCTATCCTCGGCCTTGACCCATACCTCCTCCTCCTCCTCCTCCTCTAAATCCACTGCGAGGATTGGAGTTTCCTCTCCCAGGGGAGTTATATTGCATCGTGTTTCCTTCTTGTTGTACTTCGCCTTGAATTTTGTATATGTCTCTTGACCTATTGTGCATGACGTCTTAAGCCCTAAAATCTCTATCATCATGCTCCACAGACTTATAGAACGTGCAATACAAATTTGTGGGTGTCTGAACATATTTTTTCATGAAATAACACTCACCAGGGCGATGTCTATTTCTGCATTCCTCACACCAGGGTAGGGTGACTTGCTTCAAAGGGATCAGAGCTCCAGAGGCCAAGTATTCATTAAATAAGGAGCAGTGTTCCTTGCCATGGCCTTCTAATTTGCATCTAACACACCAAATGTCTTCTCTTTTATCCTTTCCCTTGTCTTTCTTCATATCTTTGACCTGTAGAGACAAACTAGTTAGTTGAATCAATATTTGACTCTAACTTCATGGCGATTTCTAGCGCCTCAGCCTGCAAAGAGATCTTATGTTTCTTTACAGGAACTCTAATGTGTGGTAAGAGGGAAACATTGAACCATTCTTTGTTCTGATCATATGGGCTCTGAAAAGTCAATCATCCAACCAAGGTCTTGAATCTCTGATCAAATTCCCAAACAGGTTCATCTACCTTTTGCTTGATTTCTTTCAGTTCTGTAATACATTGTGATTTTGATTTGGTTTTCTTGAACTCTGCAATCAATGCATTCTCGATCACATTCAACGAATTAGGTTGTGCAATTCCTTGGACAAGCTTCATGTACCATCTCAATGAACGATCCCTTAGGGTAGTGCTGAACTGAGTTCTTTTAATATTCCATACGGCTTCAAATAGGAACCAGTGTTGATCATGATCTTCAGATGCATGTCCCCTAAAAATATGGAGCCTCATCTCATCTTCCATAGATCTTCCTAGGGTTCCTGACTGAGTATGTGGTGGACTACTAGTGACAGTTCTCTGAATGCTATGGTGGCTTGGATTACTCTGATTCCTTAATTCTACTGAATCAACATGAGGGATAATAGTACTTACTTCAATAGTCTGTGCAATTCCTAAGGCTTCTGGCTCTTCTCAGTGAGGCTCTTCAACTTTCCCTTCATTCGCCCTAATGGGTTCTGAGTTCTCTTTATCCGTCAAATCTGCCTCTTGTCCACTGTAAAAATCCTCATCCCCATAGTTCCGCTTAAACATGTTCGCAAGATGAACTTCTCTGAATGCTCTACCACTGTGCGTATGTCCAACCTCTGTGTCACTTTCGCTGTCCAAATTCCTGAACATTAGCTTTTCCAGATTTGACCAATCTACTGTATCTTCAAGATTTTATTCTCATGTAATAACATCTTGATCCTCAACCTCAAAAAATTTAAAATTTTTCCTCTAGGTCCCTTGAAGAAATATCTCTTGGCTTGGCTATATGACTGTACTATGCCAACAACAAACTCAGTGATGTACCCTCCAATGGTGATATCAAACCAATGATCTATTTCTCTTGACACAATTTTATCAACTCTCTTGACTTTCTTGATTAGCACCGACGTCCAGACCACAGGTGTCCTAGATCTGACCTCAAACTGGGTATATTCTAACCTAGCTAACCACTCGTATATCTCCTGATGGATTCCTCCAAAGAAAATCTCGTGTATATCAGTAAAGATATATCTTCCTAAAAAATCCTCTATACTAAGATTAGGTTTCTTGTTTTGGGCTTCAGCGAAGTCCTTTTCTTGATCCTCTATCCACTTATGAATCTTTTTCTTTGATGGGAACCACCTTGACATTCCCTCAAGAATATTCATGTCTCGACAATAGAACCATTTGTTGTCACAGTGTCAGACCCAGGGTTTGGCTCCAAGAGCACACCAACAAGCCCTAACTACTAGCCCTTTTAGCAACACCTGCAAAGCAGATGCAGTCTCACCCGAATCAACTATGGAGGGGTTGCAGGACAGAGATGTCTACAACCAAGGGGAATACCAAGTGGATCTAGTACTAGAATGACACAACATTTATATATCTCTTACTAGTTCAACTCTATTCCACACAACTATCTATCAGATCTAACACAGTAATGCAATAACAATATATCAAAGGGAAAATAGCATAGCATCAATCACACACAAAAAAAGGTATACATGGTTCACCCTCTCTCTAGGGCTACGTCTACATAACTGTGCTTTATAATATATTAAAGTGAAGCATATAGTTCTTGTCTGTGTTCTCAGCTAGTAGATCTTTTTTCTGCTCCTCTCTATCTCTCCCCTCCCTGCACACCCAGCTGAAGGGTTGATCTTCGAACCCAGCTGAAGATATTATAGTACAGAAGGCTCTCGTACTCAACACTTCTCCCTCAGATAATATTACTCACTCGATCACACAATGACAAAGACAACCACAACAATCATAACACCACCTTGACACCAACCCATCCCATGTCCTTTAGACCTCTATTTATACATTACAATCACTCACCGACATGCTAAGGCCAAAACCTAGGTGTCAAAACCCTAGATACCAAAAACCTAGGTGTCTAAAAACCTAGGTCAACTTGACCCACGTTTTCAAGGCTTCGCCAGCCTGTCTTTCCTTCCTTCTTGCGTGATGCTCCAAAGCATCCAACGATGGATTTTTCTTCTTGTTGAGTTGTCCACGATCTTTCTTCCTTGCTGATCTGTCATCCTCGATATCCTCATCCCACAACTTGCTTCCTTTTACTTCGCTCCATCTTTTCTTCTCTTTTTCTCACTTTGACCCAATAGCAGTCATTTTGTCTTCCGCGCAGTTCACATTTTTCCTTTTGTTCCTTGATCTTCACTTACTTTCATAACCAAGGTCCAATGGAGATAATCTCCCATTTATTCTTGGGGATGGGTAAAGGTTGCAGCAGTCCGGCTGGATGAGTGTGCTCATCCTTATTCTCTTGACAACTAGTACACTCCTTGATGTGACTCATCACATCCTCTTTGAGGCCCTTCCATGAGAACCTCTCCCTTACCTGCTTGTAAGTCTTGCCAATCCATTGGTGCCCTGCCACTGGTGAGTCATGACAAGATTGTAGTATCTTGGCCTTGAAGGTTGATTCAGGAACCAAAAATATTTGTCCCTTGTAGTAGATGATTCCCTCTATGACCCTGAAGTTATCATCATGTACCTGTCCATCTATCTACTGACAAGCGAACTGATGTTTTGAGTATTCCATCACAAGATGGTCCTTCCAATCAACTAATACATCTGTCATGGCATAGACTGATGGCATCCTGGATAATGCATCTTCCACTACATTTTTTTTCCCTTTGATGAATTTAATGTCAAAGTCATAGACATGTATCTTACTGGCCCACAGTATTGTTGGTACTCTTAAATCCCATTCATCCATGTTCACACTGCAAATCTTCATCAACGCTGTCTCCAAGATCTTGTTGAATGCTTCCACTGCCCCATTTTATAGGGGATGGTAAGGCGTGCTCTTCTGATGGTGGACTGCAAATTCCTTAATCAGGGCCCCTCCTATCAAGGAAGAGGTGGAGAAGCTACTTAATGTTGGCTTCATCTACCCAATTCCTTTAACATATTGGGTATCCAACCGCATTCCCGTAGATAAGAAGCAAGGAACCATCCGTGTATGTATGTATTTCTGTGATCTAAAAAAGGATTTTTTGAAAGACAACCTCCCCACACCTTTCATCGATCATATTCTCGACGAGTGTGTGGGAAGTGAAGTATTTTCTTTCATGGATGGATTTTCAGGATATAATCAAATTCAAATTAAACCTAAGGATCAACCCAAGATGACATTTACTTGTCCTTGGGAAATTTTGCAATGCCGGAGCAACCTTTCAACGTGCCATGACTTTCGTGTTTCATGATCTTAAGCACATAGTTGAAGCTTACCTTGATGATCTTGCTGCTAACTCTCGCAAGAGAGCGGATCACGTTATCCACCTTCGGCTTGTTTTTGAAAGATGTTTTTATTATAGGATCTGATTAAACCCTCATAAATGCATATTTTGCATTAAGTCTGGTCGTTTGTTAGGTTTTCTAGTTTCTGAGACTAGGATCATGGTAGATCCACTCAAGGTTGAGGCAATACTTCAGTTGCCTCCCCCACACACAATTAGACAACTCTTTCTTCATAGGTTTATAGTGAGCTATGCTACTATCACTAAAGGTTTCATTCTTGTATCCTCGTCCTCTTAAGTTGGGATGTGGGGACCCTTTCCTCTTATTTGGTCTTTTGAAGAAGGAAACCCCTTTTATCTAGGATGAGCGAGCCCAGGAGTCCTTCGATGCTTTGAAGAAATATTTGGTGTCGATGCCTCTGCTGAAGCCTACAGAATACGATACAATTGGTATGGTTCTAGTTCAGGAGGATGACAAGCTCCACAAGCACATTATTTCGTATCTTAGTTGAGCTTTACTATACTACACTACACTACACATATCATATCATAGGAGGGAAATATAATAAATAGAATGTCATTTTGTAGGAGTTTGATCTCGAATTCGCTTTCACTAAATCCAAGAAGTCCCTAATCTTTGTAGAGTTGATATCTGATTTCCCACGATTAGATGAGGATGTTATCCATGTCGATTTGTTTGCGGACGAACACATCATTTTCTGACCCCCGGTATGGAGACATCGTGCTCTATCTTCAGTCTTTGAAGTTCCCTCAACATATCTCATGAGATGATCGATGGTGTATAAGATAGCAAGCCAAGAAATATACTATTGTCGGTGACACTTTGTATCCTGAAGGATGGTCTTTGCATCCAGTTCTAATTAGCATTCTTGCAATTGGGTAGTAGGATGATGCATGCTCACATGATCCCTGATGGCTTCCTTTAAGCCACTGATAAAACATTCAAGGTAAAATTCATCTGATAAGCCCTCGGTTTAGATGGCCAAATGTTCAAATTTCGTGATGAAGTCTTTGACCGATCCAGTTTGGTGCAGCTTAGTGAGCTTGCCTAAAAAATGTGATTCCCTATCAAAATGGGCACAAACTGCTTTAGTGAACATGTTCCAAGTGGGTAGTCCTAGATAAAATTTATTATGCCACTTCCACCACTACCAAAATTCTTTATCCAAGTACAAAACACTTACATGGATTTTGGTCTCATCATCTTGAATATCATGAAGGGAGAAGTTTTGTTCCATTTGAGAAACCCATCCGGCGGGGTTCGAACCATAAAATTTATTCATGTCAACTTTGGGCACCTTATTCTAGGAGGCTGGAGAACCCCAAAGGGAGTAGGATGAGTGAGTATACTCATAATGGGAAGAATGAGGGTCCTCGAGATTGGGCTCAACAATATTACTCTTTAGGAGTTTCTCTAAAGAGTGGGATTCCTTGTCAAGGATAGTTTGTAAGGTGGTGTTTATGGAGGCCATTTGTTGTTCTAGGTTGGACACCTTGTCCTCTGAGGTTTCTTCGGACTAAGAGCGGGTGGTAGGCATGATGGATACTTAAGTAGCATAGGTGTCGGGATGGAAATATGGGCTTAAAATTGATAGGTTCTCGGTTGATCAAGACAAAAAGAAGAATCCAATGGGAAAGGTCTCAAATAAGGGCCATCAAGAAAGGGTTGGGTCCACCTAAAAAAAGGACTTAAAAATGAAGGGTACCACTGTGATTAGGATGAAGAGAGGAATCCAATGGACCAAGTCTCAAATAAGGGTGCAGCCTAGCCCCATATTGTTTTTAAACTCCTGCAAAGTTATACTCCGATTCGAATAATATTGTAGTGACAAATATGCCAAATGCTTAATAGGGATAAATGTGTGGGAATTTTGCAACCAAAATGTAGGAGACACAGCTGCTCGGAAATAGATCTTGTTTGTTTTGTTTATGTTTACGTCCCAAGGGTTAGGGTATTCAAGGGTTCTACAGAAAAGGGTTTTCCCTGTGCTATACTCAGGTGACTTATTGGTTTATCTATGAAGGGGTTCATGATATCTAGGTCGATCTGTATAGAGGTGTTGTCTGATGCACTACCTCTCGAAGGGGTACCAACATGGGTTAAAAGGGTGGTACAAAATATGTGCTTAAGTACAAATTGTAGTTCATGCATGTATGAGTTCCCGACCATGGGTTTATGTGTGTAACGGCATATATTTGTAGCTTAAAGACATCAAATTACGTCTCTACCCTTAAAAGAAAAATACCCCGCTTTTGCCCATGAAGGAGCTCTGATACCACTTGCAATATACCAGATGAATAATAATATGTAGAACATAAATATTTAGCATGCAGTAATGGAACAACAAGAATATAGCTAGAAAAATACCATAATAACACCAAAAGGAACACCTTTATTAGAGATAGCAATGTTCACTTGCCTCTTCGAGGGGGAAACCTCCAGCAGAGTAGAGATATATTACAATAATCTCCAAGACAAAATATTCAATACCTCCTACTCTTATTTATACTAATTCTACCTTCTAAAGAGACTTTTAGAGGAAGATATTTCTAGAAGCAGAAGCTTCTATTAGGTCTTCTTACATTGACTTATTCTCCTTTATTTATTAGGACTTATTAATTAATTATGACCTTTATTACATAGAAAGCATATCCTACTAACTAATGACCCACAAAGAGGTGTTATAATCAAATCCTAACAAGGTTGGCCTCCCTAATTGTGTTTTACCCTAATCATATGTGGACAAACTAGTTTTAAAGGCCTCCTATAAAAGGATACCTAAGATATTTCATTTTATCACAACTCTCTCACTTGAGAATCACATATTTGGCTGAAATTTATGCCCTTTTTGGGCATTTGTTCTATCTCTATCCTGTGCAAATCTTATGGATTCTTATACTTGTATATTGTGGAGCTAAAGTGGTGCACTACCTTCTTGGATGCTTGTTTCTTGCATGTTGATGGATATTTCTTGGTAGACAAGGGTTTTTCTTGCTTTCTATTGGAATTGGTAAGGAATTTTTTGAAAATTGTTGGTAATTTCTACTTGTTTCAAACTTATATTGTATAAAAACCATTGGAGGAGTAAAAGGGTATACACCCTCCACCAAACCTATCATAATTGTTGGATAAGTCATTTTTTCAAGGTTGCTAGAAGGAGTAAAAGGGCTTACACCCTTCTAGATTTACCTTGTTATATTTTCTTTCTCTGGGGAGTAAAAGGGTCTACACCCCTAGAGAAGTAGTAAGAACAACTCTTACATCCAAGACTCCATAACCCAACAAACTAAGCACTCTTCTACTTGCATTGGAGAAATAAAATCATTTCATTGAAATACATGATTTTTGGAGATATTGCATTTGTTCAAATTGAAATCTTTTCTTAGTGCCACAAGATTGCTTAAGACACTAAGGTGTCTAGATTAGCCTTGTTATTCTCTCGTTGTAGTTAATTAAATGATACAACCATTAGGGCTACAATAAAACGCTCTTAAACTCTTCCTTTACTCACTAATATACCATTGAACTTTGCTTACAAGATGCCATATAAATTCTACTTGTCATTGGCTATATTTTGGATGGATTCTTTGCTGATTTTAGCGGATATATATTGTTGATGTAGAAATTTTTTTCGACAACCATAAGGATACCCTAATACATACTCTTTTGATAAATTCATAATAACATCCCTATTTTACCATCAAAGCTTGTGTTTAAGTATTGGAAACTTATCTACATGTTTAGTACTTGATCATCCAATAAATATTTGATTCTTTTGATGGTTAATTTTGTATTTAACAACTCTTTCCATTGTTGATATATATATTTGTTTAATGTTGCAATATTAAGACAACAAGCTTCACCTGCTTGTCCCGTTAAATATTTGTCTTGTATTTCGATCAATTGTCTTGTCTCAGGCATGTTCAACATTATCTTGTAGGTACACAACACTTTAGAAACCTCCCCTCATCAACAAGACTTGTTTCCAAACCTTTTTCCACTTCCAAACTTGACCTATAAGGGTTTCATTAGTCATTCTACCACTTTCCATTTGTAGTT